>VOQZ01000125.1:0-78095 GCA_008079305.1 Phytophthora palmivora | reverse complement strand
TACTCATGACGCAGAGGATCGAGAGAGGAGGTTTCGAAAGTGATACCTCGGACCTCGGATTGTCCAAACAAAAATGACTGACGTAGGAGCGATCATAAAACCTGCGATATGTGATCCTGGGGATTGACAGAATCGTCATATTCGTAGAATGTCTCTGAAAAATAGATACTATGCAAGTAGAAAGACTATTTTAAGCTTCTCTTAAATTTGATGAAATCGTTATTGCTGTATTTGATAGCATGTTTTATACGAGGTCTAACTGTTTGTATGTCTTTGCTGCAAATAAAATAGTATCCCTGGGATGTAAATTATGGGCATGGCTACATTTTTGCACCATGTGAACTTTCTGGTGGACATGTACCAATCTTTGTGTATGTGCTCGCGTGGCCCAATGGATACGGCGCTGGCCTCCTAAGCCAGAGATTGCGGGTTCAAGTCCCGCCGTGAGTATGCTTTTTTACTGTTTCACCCCACCACCAATAGTAACTCACTTTGCCAACTGGCTCATTCCTTGGAAGCAGTTTTGCTTATGACTGGTGCTTGTGCTGACGCGATTGACAACCCTGAGCTTACATCAACTCCATTGAGAATAGTACAGTGGGAAAATTCCTTGTGCAACTTTTGCTTCCACCCTGTGTTCTACTACAGTAGAACAGAGCACCTCTGAAAACTAGCTTAGACTGTAGCTATTCCGTTGCATATTCACTCAATGAAGCTGAAAAAAATGCGATGATGCTACCGATCGATGACTACTAATTGCCCACCAAATGCAAGACCACCATCATCAACAGAGCATCCAGGTTTGTGGTGTACAATCGTACTACCGCAATGTGTAATCGTATTTTAAAAATCCGATAATGCTGTTTTAACAAGGAAACAGAAACTTATCGCTCAGACACCAACGAGGATTCACCATCACCTGTCATTTCATTTGAGACAGTGGAGAAACAAATTTTGTGAACCTGTGAGCCTGTCAAGTTAAACTAATATTGGGTGGACCACACATTCATAAACTATCTATATAAGACGAGAAATTTACACCCCCTGGGGTACAAAATAATGCCCCCGGTGTCACAATTCCTAGTGGACGTTTCTTGTGGTCGCTAGCTGTTCGTCATTGACAACCACAACCGACCACCTCGAAGTTACCATTCCTGAATTTGCGCAGTTCCCGTCAAGTCGAAATGCCGAGCACGCAGTCACACCCTGAACCCGAAACTGAGCGCGCCAACAAGCGTCAGCGCCTCGAAAATCGCAACGTCATCGCCATCAAGCCATTGGTACCGCCTGCTTGCATCCTGGAAGAGCTGCCCGTGACCCCCGAAGTGCACGATCTCGTGGATGCCACACGTGATGCCGTATCCCGCATTTTGCACGGTGAAGACGACCGTCTCGTGGTGGTTGTGGGTCCATGCTCCATCCATGACGTGGAGGCAGCCATGGACTACGCTAAACGCCTCAAAACGCTCGCCGATGAGCTGAACGGCGGCGAGTTGTGGTGATCATGCGCACGTACTTCGAGAAACCCCGCACGACTGTTGGCTGGAAGGGTCTGATCAATGACCCAGACCTCGACCAGTCCTTCAACATCAACAAAGGCATTCGCATTGCCCGTAAGCTGCTACTGGACGTGAACTCACTGGGTCTGCCTGTGAGCCTTGAATTCCTGGACACGATCTCGCCCCAGTTCACCTCGGACCTCATTTCGTGGGGAGCTATTGGTGCTCGTACGACCGAGTCGCAGCTGCACCGCGAACTTACCAGTGGCTGTCGATGCCTGTGGGCTTTAAGAACGGTACGGGTGGCAATGCCAAGGTGGCGGTGGACGCTGCAGTGGCGTCGTCACAGCCGCACAACTTCTTGGGCTTGAATGAGCATGGACTTGTCTCTATCGTGCGCACCAAGGGCAATAAGGACTGCCATGTGATCCTACGTGGTGGATCTGACGGTCCTAATTACGAGCAAAAGTACATTGATGAGGCTGCAGCAATGCTGGTTAAGGCCAAGCAGCCGTCGAAGATCATGGTGGACTGCTCCCACGGTAACTCTCGCAAAATCCATGCCAACCAACCTAAGGTAGCGAGCTACTTGGCTGGCATTGTGGCTGAAGGCAACACAAACGTTCTGGGTGTCATGATTGAGTCGAACATCGTGGAGGGCAACCAGTCGCTCGGTGATGATCCATCCAAGCTCATCTACGGCAAGAGCATCACGGACGCGTGTATCAACTGGGACGACACGGTCACAACATTGAAGGAACTTGCAAGTGCCGTCACCAAGCGACGCAAGAGTGCTGCCGCTAACCCGGCCACCAATTAGTAGTCAGATATCTAATGCGCACACCAATAAAGTTGATAGACGTTTAATGCCTGTCGTGTTGTCCTTGCTGCTCTGTACAGTGGCGTAGGCTTACGGTAACAACATTAGTCACTGCCTCCCGTGGTTTCATCAAACACAAGAATTAAGTACATTGAAACGGAGCTCTCCATGATCAGCAAATGCAAATCATGCTGTCACTTCAACATACCTCAGTTGATGTTGTTGTCAACACTAGTCTGCATCAACCGTGGCACACTTCGCCTTCAAGCAAGCATAAACGCAGTGGAATATTATACATGCTGGAGCCACCTGAAATGATGGAGGTCTCGTCCTTCTCATTATTGATTTCGCCGACTACCACGCAAGATCACAATACAAACCACAATGCGTGGCACGAGCATCGCAATAATGTTGGTGTCAGCGCTAACCGCTGTCTGTCTTGCTGACAACCTCGACAAATACGGTGTTTTCACCCCCAAGAAGATAGCGCTGGGTCCGGTGCCGTCCATGGACGGTAAGACTTACTCGGGAGAATTCACGCTCTCGGTAGACGAACCGCTTGCGACGCTAGACTACGACTACGAAGTTGCAGGGCTACCGTATTTCGTGGTGTCCGCCATCTCTAATGGGCCAGTGGAAGTGGAAGTCAAGTACGCAGAACAGTTTCCAGCGCTTTCGCTAAACTACTCGGACGGACCTTCGCAATTCACCACCTCCATCGCCAATTCACGTCGCGTGGAGACTCACCGCTTTACGGGTAGTGAGATCGGAGCTACAATCACCTCCATGCTCAGTCAACCAGGTGAGCGATGGCAGACGCTTCGTTTGCTTACTGGTGACTCCATCACATTTGAGACTGTCGGGTTGCAGGCGTCTGTGGAGGTCATTGACGACCTCACCACACTACCAGGCAAGTTTTCAAGTTCCAATCCCAAGTACGACGAGATCTGGAAATTGGGAGTCCGTGCTGTGACTGCCGCTTGCGTGGATGCTGATAGTCAAGTACCGTCGTGGAGTTCGTCCGAGGAGAACGGAACGTTTGTACCCGGCACGCGTCCAGGTATTTCGTACCGAACATGGAATCTGACCGACTACGTGCTCCGTTTTGAGTCGCAGATCATCCGCGGCGGTGCAGGGTATACGATCGCGTACGACCTCGCGGGTAATCGTGATGGTGTACAGATCCACTTGGCGTCCGAGTACCCAAGTGATACGACCTACTCTAACATCAACACCACGTTATTCCCCGCCAACACAGCGACACTTGCATACGGCTACGACTTTGCGAATGCGACGAGTATGACAAGTTACATTTTGGGTCAGTATGATGTGCCATTCAGCGTGAAGGAGAATGTCTGGTACCCGTTGAGATTCGCGTTAACTCTACGGCTGGTAACATTGCTTTCTCTGTCGACGGGCAGCAAGTGTTCGACATTGTGTTGATGGATATGGGGTTCACCGACGACCAGCTCTCTTTCTACGGTTGGGCATCGCGCGGTGAAGGTGCAATCGGCTTCGGCGGCTGGCAGGATCAAGCTTCTTTCGTCCGGAATGTGACAGTCACCAATCTAACAGATGCGTCCGAAGTGCTCTACTCGAACCCAATGACGGACGAGAGCGTTGTGGTTCCAGAGTTTGGTGGTCAAACTAACGCTTACGGTGTGTGTCTCGACGGAGCTAAGCGCGATCGCTACATTTGGCTGGGTGACTTTTACCACACAACGCGCATCATGGGGGTAGCCAACTCAAAACCTGAGCAGATTGAGGGCACTTGGAAGTTCATGCTCGAATACCAAGGTGACAATGGCCAATTTCCTGGCTTCGCTCCGATCTCATATCAGTCACCAATGCCCACACCCGACGCTTTCCTCTATGACGCTGGTCAAGTAGACGCTTACTACAACTTCCAGACTATGTAATCCTTGGAATGATCGGTTTGGTGTCGTACATGGATTACTACAACGACATTGCCTTCGTTCAGGCCAACTGGGAGGAATTTACTCATGCCATGTCGTGGCTTATTAGTTGCCAGGGCAGCAACGGTCTCATTGATCTTACCAAGTACGTCGTAGTGTTTCTTGGGCCTGGTGCCGGGATGGCTGTGAATGCTGCTGCTGTGCAGTGTCTGGATGGTATGGCAAAGGTGGCTCGTGCCGTGGGTGATTGGGAGTCTGCAACCACTTGGGTCGAGGTAGCTGCTAGCGTCAAGGCCGCAATCAACGAACTGCTTTGGAACGACACATTAGGGAACTACGCCGTGGACGTGTCGACACCGGAAGTGTACGGTGTTTCGGCCACCGCGTTTGCTATCACGTCCGGTGTGGCCAATGACACACAAATCAAGCTGTGCGTGGAAGGTTTAGAGGGTCTGCGTCAGGGCCCAGGTTACCTCGATACAAGCGACACAGTAACACTACTCGTATCTCACCAAACACGAATGGGTTCCTGCTCGACGCCCTACTGCAGCACGGATACACGAGTCAAGCTGAATTTTTGCTCAATAACCTCTGGGATGCTATGATCTCGGACGAGAATTACCGTTCCGGTGCAAGTTGGGAGTACGTATCACAGTCACTGGAGCCGGGATATGACCTGTTCACCTCGTTAAGCCACCCGTGGGGCGGAGCCCCCACATACGCATTGACCAACTATGTTGCAGGTATTCGACCTCTGGAGTTCGGATTTCGCCGCTGGATCGTGAATCCGTTGGTGTCAGGGCTGAGCGTGACCAGTGCCAACGCCACAGTGAGTACTCCGTTTGGAGATCTGTCGGCTGCTTGGGAGCTAGCTGACAGCCAACTCAGCGTGACTATTACTGCTCCGGTAGGAACGGATGGTATCTTTGAAGTAGCACAGCCCACAGGCGTCTACGAACAACACATCACTGGCACTGGTGATGTCACTACCATTACCGTTCAGCAATAAAAGATGATGAACGAAGCAAGATAAAAAGTGCTACACACATGCTCTTACCATGAATCATAACGGTGATATTTTTTACGAAAACAATGGAAATTCATGTATAAATCGATGTTGGCATGACAAAAAATCAAAGTGCGAATAACAGCGCACATGTATTGCATTGTATTGTAAACGCGTTTCGTGCGAACGTCAAGCCACCAAGTGGTTCAACTTCCGCCGCACATGTATATGATTGAACTTCCTACGCCTCTGTCCAACTGATTATGCTTAGTATTTATTCTTCATTCGCCTTCAACTTGATCACATCATGCTGGGTGGTGGCGCAAATCAATTTGCGTGCTGGGACTTCAACCACTTCCCGAAGGGCTTCTCCGCAGTTCATTTTTCATTGCGATCGGTCGTGACTTTGAGTCTTCTGCACAGCAATTGCTCACCCATGCACGAGTTGGCATTACTCATTATTAGTACGCTATCGGTGGCGGTAGTGGCAATCTGCATTGGGGCTAACGTGGTGAAAGCGAATAGCGACAATGGGGTCTTCACTCCTAAAAGACTTGCTCTGGGAGTGGAGCCGACAATGGGATCTAACGGGTACGCAGGTGGTTTTACGCTAACTGCTCAAGAGCCTATCGCTACTCTCGACTACGACTACGAAGTGGCAGGACTGCCGTATTTTGTAGTATCTGCAGTCTCAAACGCACCTGTGGACGTCGAAGTCAAGTACTCGGAACAATTCTCAGTGCTGTCAACCAACTTCTCTGACGGTCCGTCACAATACGCTACCGCCATTGCAAACTCACGCCGAGTGGAGACACACCGCTTTACCCCAAACGAAATCGGTTTGTTGGTGACATCAATGCTGAGTCAACCTGGCCAACGCTGGCAAACGCTACGGTTACTAAGTGGTGAGTCCGTCACATTCGAGGATGTCGGTTTTCAAGCTTCAATCGAAGTGATCGATGATCTTTCCACTCTTCCTGGCAAGTTTTCAAGTTCCAACACTAAATACAACGAAATTTGGGAGCTTGGGGCTCGAGCGGTGAGTGCTGCATGTCTTGATGCTGGGAGCCAAGTGTCATCGTGGAGTGCGTCTGAAGAGAATGGGACCTTCGTACCTGGTACACGTCCCGGTGTCTCGTATAAAGCGTGGAACCTGAGTGACTACACACTTAACTTTGAAACGCAGATCATTCGCGCGGGTGTTGGATTCTACATTGGCTATGACATTACGGCTAACCGAGGCTCTCTCATGTTTCATTTGTCATCGGAGTATCCTGTTGATTCAACTTACGTGAATGTTAACACCACACTGTTTCCGGCTAGTACAGTGACTTTCACGTACGGCTTTGACTTTGTCAACGCCACTGACATGATAAGTTATACCCTGGGTAGTTATCCTGTGCCATTCGATGTGAAGGAACACGTGTGGTACCACGTGAAATTGGATGTGAATTCCACTACAGGGAATTTAATGTTGTGGTTGGATGGACAACAAGTGATGAACGTGACGATTTCTGATCTCGGCTTCAGTGAGTCTCAACTTTCGCTTCTAGGTTACTCAACAACTGGGGAAGGTGCGATTGGATTTGGGGGCTGGCAGGACCAGGCATCCTTCATACGGAACGTAAATGCCACGAGTCTGAATGACTCATCGAAGGTGCTCTACTCGAACCCCATGACGGACGAAAGTGTGGTGTTACCAGAATTCGGTGTGCAGTCCAATACTTACGGCGCGTGTCTGGATGGTGCTAAGCGTGACCGATACATTTGGCTCGGCGATTTTTACCACACCACCGCATCATGGGCGTTGCTAACTCGAAACCCGAGCAGATCACCGGCACATGGGAATATTTGATTAACTATCAAGCTTCAAATGGGCAGTACCCTGGTCTGATGGTTATGACTTACGAAACTCCGATGCCTACTCCGGAAGTGTTCATGTTCAACGCAGGTACGGCCGATGCCTATTTGAATTTCCCCGACTACGACATTTTGGGGCTGATTGGCTTCGTGTCATACATGGAGTACTACAACGATGTGGAATTCGCAAAAGCCAAATGGGGGTCATTGAGCAAAGCTACCGCTTGGCTAATAAGCTGCCAGGGTAGTAACGGACTCATCGATGTCACCAAGTATGTAGCCGTGTTCCTAGGTTCAGGAACTGGTACTGCTGTCAATGCCGCTGCGGTTCAGTGTCTTGAAGGTATGTCCAAGGTGGCTCAGGTTGTTGGAGATGAAAACTCCGCCAAGGAGTGGATCAACGTCGCTGCTAGTATTAAAGCTGCTATCAACGATCTGCTCTGGAACGACACATTGGGCAATTTCGCAGTGGATACTTCAACTCCCGAGGTCTATGGAGTTGCTGCTATTGCATTTGCAATTATTTCAGGAGTGGCGAATGAGACCCAGATGATCTTTGTGTGAAGAGCCTGGAAAACCTTCGCCAAGGCCCCGGATACCTCGACACAAGCGATTCAGATATCACGACCAAGATCTCACCCAACACAAACGGGTTTCTGCTAGATGCACTCTTACAAACCGGACACACGAATGAAGCTGCGTTTTTGCTGGACAACCTTTGGAATGCCATGATTTCAAACGAGTCATACCGTTCCGGTGCTAGTTGGGAATATGTTTCACAGTCACTGGAACCTGGGCTTAAGGAATTCACGTCATTAAGTCATCCATGGGGTGGAGCTCCGACCTACGTGTTGACAAACTACGTAGCTGGTATTCGCCCTGAGGAGTTCGGATTCCGCCACTGGATCGTGAATCCGTTGGTGACGGGGTTAGAAATCACGAGTGTTAACGCCACTGTGAGCACTCCATACGGCTCGTTAACCGCTTCGTGGGAACTGACCGATAGTGATACCCTTAAGGTGACGATCACTGCACCTTTGGGAACAGAGGGAATATTTGAAGTTACACAACACAACTCGAGCACCTACCAGCAAAATGTAAACGGCACAGGAGAGACAATCTCGTTCTGCGTCGACCTCTAGTAAGCCCCCCTTGCATCGGAGAAAACAAGTTACACTATCCAAAAGGATACAAACAATATTTGAGGAACTCACCGACACTACTCAAGCAGTACGTATTCAGAAAACGAAACTGGGGCCAAAGGGATAGTTTGGCAAACGTGAACAGGAATGTTTCCTAGGAATTGAACTCATCCATAATAATCTCTAACTGGTTGTTTGTAAACTTCAAGCAGAGTTGTACTTGGTACATGTTGGGCAAGCTTGCTGCACTGTCATATAGGGAAAGAATTGGGCACTAGATCGTTAATATCGCGTAGTATAACGGATTCACGAACATTCCTTTCTTCGTCGGGTGTGATGTACTGCAGAGCGCAACAGAGCGGAAAGGAGCCGTCGGCTCATGAAATGGTACATCACATTTTGAAAACAAGATTGACCACAATTTGAATGCGTTATTCCAATGAGAAAGTGAAATTATTGATGAGTAGTACTTGTGGATGCAGGTCGTAGTGACATCTTTCATTTCCCGTCACTAATGCGTAGATCGGGTGATTTTCAAAATCATGCTTTGTAGCATTCGACTTGAATCGGGATGGAATTAGGAACGTGCTTATAAAGCGATACGGTTGCTCGGAGTACTGTTCTGACGAGTGTAGCGCCATTTTAGTTATCTGCCACTCAACCGTCGGTGTGTGCATGGGACAAGGTTGTTGTACTCAGCTCACGCCTGAAACGAAGCTGAGGCGACCGAACCACGGTACTCTCTTTTCTGTGTTCAAACTTCTGTCAGCCAACAGGCGCGAACACGGTATATCGATATACCGACTTCACTTGAAAAACCTCACGAAGTCCGAAGCAATTTGGCATCTTCAGGTTTTTCGTGTTCGTTTTCGAGCAAACCCGCATGTGCCTCTTTCGCTTTCTTCGCTCGAAACGCCACGCACAACGTTTGTTATTGGTAGAAAGTGACGCTTCAACTCTCTCCTAGGGCCGCGCGATCTTGTTGGTAGATCCTGCTACTCTCATTTTGCAATCTTCCCTTTGCCAACTAAGACCCTAAACACCTGAATTTCCGACTACTTGTATAAAGGAGGCAGTCAATTCTAAGGAGCTCGGCACTTATTCATAAAGGGGCGTTCAACATGTCTGCCGGTGGACATCATCTTAGTTGTGGCGATTCTCAAGTGTACCCAAGGAATGCATCCCAAATGGTGGCATTGGACGGACCGCCAGCCCAACGTCAACGCGTATCGGAAATCCAGCTGACATCACGTTCACCCCGTTCATACAACACCTCAAGTTCTAATGATGAAGTGACGCGTGATTTTTCAAGTTCCAGTGCGCATGTGCCACCTACTCAATTTTCAGATAATGTCAGCCCGACTTGCTCTGACAGCAACGGAAATTCAGCAGTTGTACCTCAAGCGGGATGGTTTGGTTTGGAGTCATCAAATAACTCTCAAGTTTGTACAACCCAATCCAATCAAACTACGCAGCCTTTGAATCAGCAAACAGTGTTCTTTCTAGACCAAAGTCGGTTCCACGGTGTTCCAGAAGCCGTCAAGACCGCTGTAGAAAGTTATCAACCAGCCGAAGGCTTTGAGCTCGTTCCGCAAAAACCCAACGAACGATCATTTATCTTCAATTGGGGCGTTCGTGTAAAATGCGTGATGGAAGGTGTTACAGTTTTGGGATGGATTTGTCAAGGAAACCATACATGTCGCGAGACTCCAATTTTTTTGCAGTTGTACGGTGGAAGGACATCTCGGGCCACAAAGCATTTGAAGGAAGCACATGGTGTTTCATCGGACAAGACGGTAGTAGAGGAAAGCAAAAAGCGATCGCGAGATGAGGAGGTCACGCGGATACTTGCCGCTGCTCAAACTCGCGATTCATCCCAACGAATTAGCTTACTGTTGCAAACACTTCTAGTCGTGAATAACAATCTTCCATTCGTGATGGGAGAGTGGGAGGAGTCCGAAATTCTCAAAGCTGTGATAACTAAGGATGAATTTAGAGCAGTTGTCAATCGGCAGACAATTACACACGCGGTGATTGAGCTATACGCATGCGGCAAAAAAGAAGTAACGAAACTGATACTGGAAAACATGGTGGAGGGAGTGAGTTCGCTTACCATGGTAGTGGATTTTTGGGTGGCGAAGCACATTGGGACGAAGTTCATGGGCTTGAGATTATATTTTATTGATAAGAACTTTAGCATGCGTTCAGTGCTTCTTGGTACTCGGCACTTCCAACCGATGTATGGTGAGCGCGATACCGGTATTGGCGGTCCTTTTAAGCGGTGGATTTGCGGGTAATTGAGGATTTTAACTTAAGAGAAGATGATTTTTATGGAGCAACAAGTGACGGAGGATCGGATGTGAAGCGTATGATGCGATCAGTTTTCAAACTCAAATGGGAGTGGTGTATACCACATTTGACAAACGCTGCAACAAAGACTGCGTTCGGGTTGACCAATGATCGGTCAAAGTCGAAGAACCCTGACGTGTTGGATTTACTTCGGAGAGTGACCCAAACTACATTTCAAGTTAAGACCATTAGTTCCTTGGGGGATCTATATGAGCAACTTACTCAGATGCTTCGACTAGGCAAAGCAAAAAAACTCGTCGACTACAAACCTCATCGCTTCATGGGGTTAACAAAAGTATTGCAGCGTATTGTAAGCCATTGGCGAGTACTAGAAGTGTTTTTTGACGAACGCAAGAATAAACATCTACGCGATGGAAAACCTACGCCTGATCCTTTTCCTTTGGCCAACGACAAAGGACTTATCGAGCAGCTTCTTGCCCTTCTGATGCCGATCACAGTGTTAAACAAGAAAAGTCAAAGTGAATCCCCTAACCAAGTGGAAGTTCTGTTAACGGCATACAAGCTGTTCACGACGACGCTGAACGTAGAAAAGCACTTACCAAAATTTGATGCTACTCGAGAAAACCCAACATCATTTCATCCTACAGAACTCCACCAAATAGTTCGCAATACACGTGCATTACTATACAGCGCCTTCCACAAAAATCTTTTTAAACGGTACACCGATCGGGAAGCGATGAAAGAATGTTCATACATTTGGGAGATGCAGATGATGCTCCACCCAAACGTCAAGCACCTGGACCAGCTATTGTCAACGATGGTACGTACGTGTGGGCAGCAGCAACGTATTGGCTCATCAACGATTGAACGGAATGTCGACGTTGTTACAAAAGCCGTGATGAAAAATGTTCGCTCTATTATGTTACGCATGGCGCCAAATTCAATAATCAACCAAGTAGAGCAACCTCCTATGGAAGTTCATCAATATGCAGGTGCCGTGTTTGATGAAACATTGATGGATCTCGTAGAAATTAGTACCCCACAACATGACCCCTCTATTCCGCTCTCACTTCACGAAGGTCGCGTTGATCTTGAGCTTCAACGCTGGACTGATGAAGCTATTCCACTGAAACTCCTCCCCGACGGTAAAGTTGAGCCTCTTCTACAATATTGGAAGCGCCTACAAGACGAACACCAGTATGTGTTCCTCCCAAACGTAGCCAGGGTTATTTTCGCTGTGCCTGCTTCATCGGCCCATATTGAAAGGGACTTTGGAATTTCTGGTATGATGGTAACCAGTCAGCGGACTTGTCTCTCAGGTGAGAACATCGATATGTGCTCGTTTATTAATCGAAACAGAAGCTTCATAGATGTGACTCAGTGCGCAAAGCTTTCTAAAGCAGAAGCCGCTGCTGCTGTCCCAAGCAACGTTGCCATCGATCTGGATCCATCGGACGCGATGGCGATGTTTGAGAGTGACTGGGAAGCAGTTCTATCTCAAGGATTTTCTTCTAACATTTCTATGGATTTGTAGCTAAACAATTTCCTACTGGAGGAAGTAGTATTAGCTTTATCTCATTCATACATTTTCACCTACATTCAAACTGCATCTCTTGATACCACTTCAATTACACCCGAACTGCATCACCCCCATTCTCTAAATGAGTGAAAGAATTTCATTGTGGTAGTGGTTAGCGAGCTAGTTATTCAACTGGCGAGTTCGGTCTTGCACACGCTTTATCATCTGGTTAGTAGCTTGTCGGCGTGCGCTTTCTAATGCTGTCTCGCCAGGAACACGTGCAATCATTCGCAACGAAGCCGCTAACGCAGATCCATCTCGAAACATGTCAGTAGTGGCTCGAACATTCAATCACAGTTTACATACCTGTATAATGATGGGAAACCACTGTATTGGTTTTCGTTGGGCACGGTGAGCTGATCAGGACATTGTCACCATTGCGAAAGAATTTCCGTTTAGCTGTTCGTAGAATATCAGGTTCTTGTCGAATTTCCTGTGCTTTCCCTTCCGTCGGAAAATTTGAAGGTATATCCACGTGAGTAGTTTGAGTTGAGCGGTCGATACGCGCTATATTTTGTAACTGGTTTGCAGCTGTGCTGTGTAATATTTCTTGATGCTCACCAAGTCTAGTGCTTACAATTTTGGACGCAATCGCTTCTGCTCGCTTCTCGGCCATATTTATTATTGTGCTCATGTTTGAATTTTGAGACTCAGTGAATTTTTCTTGCATTTGGGCCCCCAACGTTTGTAAGTGATCGTAAAATGCAATTTCAGCTCGACGAAAATTGTCCTGTTGAACCCGCAAAACATGTTTTTCCACGTCGGTCGCAGCTTTCGCAATTCGGTCTTGAGTTTCAGCTATTTGCTGGGCATGCGAAGCATCAAGCATTGCCTGGACCTTTTTCTCCAGTGACAAATCTTGGTTGTCAGTGTACCCTCTCATCTCGTCTATCAGCTTCGCCTGGTTGGTCTTCAGCGCTTCTTCCGTCTGACGTCGCAGGCGGCGGCGAGCTATCTTACCAGATATTTCCGATTTGCGGATAGCTATGTCGAGTTTAGCTTGGACTTGAGACTCTAGTGCGGTAGCCGTTGCAGTCACTTCGTTACACGCTAGTTCGTTCAGTTGCTGCACTTGTGTTGCCACAGAAGCTGCCGAATTTGATGATGCGCTCTGTATTGCAGCTTGCACAGTGGTCTCAACGTTAACTAGAGACGCTTGGAACTGATGGTCGAGTCGTTCTTGAATTCGCTGCTCAATATTAACAGCTGAAATTTGAAGTTGCTCTTGGGTCAAACCGAAAAAGTGCTTAACTTGTTGTTCCAGGAAATGAGCGTGCTCATATGATCGTTGTTGGGTCTCACCAACCACATGCGCTAATCGCGCTTCTGTTGCTGCTGCAAGTTGATTGTCGAGGGTAACGACATCATCTTGTATAACCATGTTGCGGCGGTGGTAGATTAAAGATGCGGGTTGCTCCGAGTATGTGCATTGGCCGGATTGCTCGGTTTGATCACGGCTAGGAAATACCGCAAGTTCATGCATCAGGACGGCGATGTTTGCTATCCTTCAAAAGCCGCACCCTCTCCTAGCACTTTTGGCGAATAGCAATGCTCACAAACGAAGTTGGTTCGTTCGGTTTCGCGTGTTCGCTCGAATAGGTACGACTTATTCGAAGTGCGTAACTCCCGCGAACCTGGTTCTCGAGGTTTTACCACTTCGCCTAAAACCTCGCGAACACAGGTTCGGAAAAGCTTCGTTCCAGGCGTGTTCAGAGACGCCTACAGCTGCGCCACCATTTGGAGTAAAATAGAGAAGGCACAATCATGCCTGGTCATCAACAAGGGAAGTAAGCGCTCCACCAACGTTCATTCAATATAGACGTTTTATCCATTCTCACCTGCCAAACGCATCGCGAACCAACACAAATCACAAAGTTTTTGAATTCACTGTGAATCCCAATATTGGAAAGAGGGAATCGATTCGTCAGTGAGAGAAATAATTGACCACGGTACAGTAGTAGACATCCGACGACACTACTCCAAACTTATTGTCAAGACAGGAAAATGACATCATGAGCAGAACTACGAAGATTCTCCATTCATCTCGTCAAGAACAAAAACATCAACAGTTCGCACACCCATGTCCTTTGCGTGTTCTGGATCAACCACAACGAAGACAAATCAGCCCTCTGGGCAATGTTCGTATCGGACGTCTACAAATAATCGCAGTTTTCTACGCTTGTCGTGAGAATGCTCACTGCTTTCATCGCATTCAACATTCTCCATCAAAACACCGTCATTCCAAAGCAGGACGGTTATTTTATTATGCAGCAAAGACTGCCACTGGTATGTGGGTTAGCCGCACAAGTTTCCCATAGCCGTGTCGTTAGTGCATCCACCAATGGAGATAGAAGCACACCCACATATATCGGCAATCTCAAGCAGACACGCAACGTTGGACTTGTCGCCGACGTGCCCGTAACATTAGTCTGGTGCTTCTCACTTGTGTGTCGAATCAAGTGACGGTGCCAAACCATCACCAGTAATTATAGCCATGTTGATTCCATCCACAGTATCAGTTCTTGTAGGACGGTCAGCCCTTCACCGACATGACTAATCACGGAGCAAGTACGGAAGCCAAATGAGCGTAACCAAAGATGTCTTGCGATCCAGTGATGACACTCCGGTCGTCCGCATCCATTGGTTCAGCTGCAAGCGGCGCTAGTCTCAACATTTCGGCCGCAAATGTTTACTGGGGAATTCAACCAAGAGTCGGACTGCCCTTAGTCTCAACATTTGGAAGCAAAATGTTTTGACGAGCTCGTCGTCGACACGTGCAAAGAAGGGCCCACTTGCCGATGTCAAGGCAGTAATGGACTGTATCCATCTCATGACTGGCAACGAAGCAGCCATGTGTCGTTGACGACGGCAGCGCATGCTCTTTCGTAGGTTAGTTGAAGACACAGCCAAGTTAAAGCTCGCGCAAGGATTGTAACGTGAAGCAATGCATTACGATCACTACGCACGCCAGCTCTTCCGCATCTATCCGATGTTGTCTACCTACTCGGCAGCGGCCGTGACCTTCGGGTAGCGCTCGAGCATTTGCTCCCAGGTAGCCGAGCCCTTGACCAGCTTGTTCACCTCGGCACCGATAGCGTCCATGGGGATCCGCACCTGCGCCGTCGAGTCGCGCTCACGCAGCGTCACCACGCGGTCCTTGACCGTGTCGAAATCGATCGTGACGCCAAACGGGATGCCCAACTCGTCCGCGCGAGCGTACTTGCGGCCAATCGCCACGCTCGACGTGTCCACCTTGCACTCCAGACCCTCCTCCACGAACACGTTCTCCAGTTCCGTCGCGAACGGCTCGAATGCCGAGTTGTTGCTCAGCGGCAGCACCGAAACCTTGATCGGCGCAATCACTGGCGAGAACGACATCACACCACGCTTCTCGTCGCCCTCTCGGGTCGAGAAGTTGTGCTCGAAGACAGCGGTCAGCAAACGGCCGATGCCGAACGAGGGCTCGATCACCGAGGGAACGAACTTCTCCTCGCTCACCATCTTCTCCACCACCTTGATGGCCACCATGTCGCGCTGCAGCGTGAACTGCTTGCCGTCACACAAGGGACCGAGCGTTGCCTCACCCTTGGAAGCCAGCTTGTCTTCGAACGCCTGCGCGCGTGCCACATCGTCCTTCAGAGTTTCAAGAGCCTCCAGGATTGTAGCCACATCAGCCTTGAATGTACGGCCCATCTTGCCCTTGTTCGGCTTGATCTCCACGATCTGGCGCATCTCGGGCTTGTCAAACTTATGCGTGCCCACCATCTCCACCTTACTCTTCTTGGCGTGGACCGACAGATCGTAGCACGAGCGATCAGCATGACCTGCACACTCCACCCAGCCGGAGCTCAGCTTAATCTCCAGGTCCCAGCAGTCCGTGGCGTAATGAGCCATCTCCGTGTTCAGGTGCTGACGGAAACGCAGGCGTTCCATGTCAATGCGGATGACCTTGCAAAACTTAAACGTACGGGCAAGATAGTAGGCCAAACTCTCGTTAGCGATGACGCCCTGCTCCACAGCTGCACCGCAGGTCATCTGCACGACCTTGCCATGTGTAAGCTGGTTAGTCTTGGTTAACAGAGGCAGCTCCAGGTCTTTGACCGTCGAGAATTTAGCGTGGCTCTTGTCCTTCGGGTTAACAAAGAACTCAATCTCAGCCTGCTGGAACTCGCGCACACGCAGGAGACCAGCACGAGGGGAGATCTCATTACGGAAAGCACTACCGATCTGTGCGCAGCCAAAGGGCACCTTGCCAGCATTGTACTCCAAAAGGCGACGAAAGTTAAGGAAAATTCCCTGTGCCGTCTCAGGACGCAGATACCCAACAAGTCCTCCTTCAGGACCAATGGCACACTTGAACATGAGGTTGAACGGGATGGGGAAGCTCAGATCCGCTCCAGTAGCAGGGGCCTTAATGTCGTACTCCTGGAAGACCGCATGGATCTCTTCAGGTGAGTACGACTCAGCCATCGTAGCATGCATTTCGTGCTTCTCACGCTCCTCCTGGCTAAGATCCGGGTGCTTGTCCAGGAAGTTCTCCACATGATCTTCTAGGAGCTTATCAGCACGATAGCACTCGCCCGACTTGGTGCATTTGACCATCAGATCCGTGAAGCGATCCACGTGCCCCGACGTCTTGAGCACCACCTCAGGCATGAGGTTCGTGCACTCAACCTCCAGCAATTTGTCCGCAAACACGAAGTGGCGACGCCAGAACTGCAGCAGATTGCTCTTGAGCGCACAGGCCGGCGGCCCGAAGTCGTAGAAGCCGCCTACACCCCCGTAGATCTCGAAGCTCGGCACCACGAACATCTTGCGCAGCAACAGGTCGTCCAGCGCCTTCTTGTCGCTCTTGCTCAGTCCGTCCTCGGCCGGCCCCTGTAGCGCCGTCTGCGTCTCCAGCTCCAGCTTGAGCTTCTTGAGCTCGTCCACCGCCGCCTTCACGACATCCGCTGCTGCACCCTGCTGCTTGAGCTCGCGCACCTGCGCGCCTTGACGCGTCACGGACGCACGCAGCGCATCGAGATCCACCTCGGTCGACATGCTAAGATCGATGGTAAACTTGGCGTTTGTATAGTGCCAGCCAGCCACGCAGACTCAACCAGTCAAATCAGACAGAAGGGATTTTCTCAGTGTGGGACACACGAAAGCCGTGTGCACACACAAACATGCTATATCGTGGGGTTGAACCGTCGCGTGGCGTCCTGTCGCTTCCACCAGCAAAGAAAGGCAGCAAAAGGCAACAAGGAGGGAGGACCTGCCAAGTCGGCAACATGGCGCTCACATCGTTTTCGCCCAGCCGTTGAGCCAGCGCCAGTTGCCGTTCGGGGCTCACATCGCAACTTGCCTCGTCGAGCGCAAGCCGGACTCCGACGCCTTCGAACCTCGACGATGCTCCGTCACGCCTCGCGACTGCCAAAACCAGCCATGCGCTCGAGTCTGCAGCGCTCGGTCGTGGCCTTCTCGACGTCGGCCTCGCCTCGCCCATCGTCTGCCGCGCCGACGGCCGCCGTGGCGCACACCGCCGCGCACGACCACTCGACGCTAGACCAGAGCAAACAGACGTCGCTGGCCACGGAGTTCCAGAACACGGAGCGCATCTTCGCCACCAAGACGACACCGGAGCTCGTGCGCGCCTACGCCGTCTACTTTATGTCGCAGTTCCGCCCTCTCGTGCAGCACAGTGGCGAGCTGCTGGAGCTCTCGTACAAGTTCCCAGGCGCCAAGTTCACGGACGCACTGCTGCGTGGCACCTTCTTCGGTCACTTCTGCGCTGGCCAAGATGTGAACGAGATTCGCCCCGTCATCCGGAAGCTCGAGTCCGCTGGTATCGGCGCTATTCTTGACTTCGCCGCTGAGGCTGACGTGGAACAGCCGCGTGATCTCAACGGCGTCGACCAGAACTTGGTCTCGGCCCGTACCTACGCCTACGACGGTGAGGCAGCCTGTGATGCCAACGCTGCCATCTCGCGCCACGCTATCATTGATGCTAGTGAAGCGGCCTCAGCCGGCGAGCCAGCGTTCGTAGCCATCAAATGCACGGCGCTCGGTAAGCCTGAGCTGCTCATGCGCATGTCGGCCATCATTGTACAGGCTCAGCTGCTGTTCCACACACTGGACGGCCCCAACCTCTCGCGCGCCAAGTCACGCTACCTTGAACGCATGATTGACTACCCCACTCTGAGCGCCGGTCTACGCAATGCCGGTGTGGACGCCACGGAAGACGAGATCCAAAAGCTGTTTACTGAGCTTGACCAGTCGTCAGGAGACGGCGTGATCGACTACGTGGACTGGGTGAGTTTCCTGGACCCGTTCGACTTGACTATGGGTCCTCTTACTCAGTTCATCGAGGAGGAACCGCTCTCGGACAATGAAAAGACTCAGATGCACAACATGATTGCTCGTCTTGAGTCGCTAGCTAACGACGCCGCCGAGCGTGGAGTGAAGCTCATGGTGGACGCCGAACAGACCTACATGCAGCCGGCAATTGACCACCTCACGCTGAACCTGCAGCGCAAGTACAACCGTGATGGTGCTGATACTATCTACAACACGTTCCAGTGCTACCTCAAGATGTCGAGCGATCGCATCGACATTGATCTGGAGCGTGCTCGTCGTGAGAAGTTCCGCTTCGCTGCCAAGCTGGTGCGTGGTGCTTACATGGTGCAGGAGCGCAAGCGTGCCCGCGACAAGGGATACGCTGACCCGATCCACGACACCATTGATGACACGCACACGAACTACGATGCTCAGGTGTCCAAGCTGCTGCGTAACAACCACCTGGCAAGCTTTATGGTGGCTTCGCACAACGAAAAATCAGTGGTAAACACGGTGCAACAGATGCAGGACATTGGCATTAGCCGTGCTACTGGTGGCGTGTACTTCGGCCAACTGCTCGGCATGTGCGACCACGTATCGTACACGCTCGGTGCCAATGCGTACAAGGTGTTCAAATATGTGCCGTACGGTCCCATCCACGAGGTGCTGCCGTACCTCATCCGCCGTGCCCAAGAGAACTCGGGCCTCATGAGCGGTGCTCAGCTGGAGATGAACATGCTGCGCACGGAGATCAAGCGTCGCATGTTCGGATGAACAAAACGCATGTGAGATCAGCAAGTGTGTGAGTTTGCAGTTCGACCTTGGAAGAGGCCGGCATTGTTTATCCTAACGTATTGACGCTTCTCCCACCCGAGTTTCCGGTGGATCGAGAGAACGTAGAAGCAGTGTGGCGGATGGAGAAAATATTCGCTGCTGTCGTCGGCGATCGAAGCGAGGCAAAAGGTTACCTGAAAATCAAAATACAGGTGGGAGTGCGCTAAGACTTGCTTTCACGGCATGCTGCCGTTGGGAGCCAGAGCGCCGTAGTAAGAAGAGAGCGAGACAGGAAAATGCATACAAGAATCTGTAATCCGAACAATCCAAATTGATGCAGATAACCATTCATGAGCCAACCTCAACGTTGCAGTTAACAGGTTCAGCTGTTGGTTCGTCTCAATTTTTCTCGCAGTAGCAGGACAGCTGTGATAGTAGTAGTGGAAGCTGCAGATGTAAATTCTCGTGGACGACGCCCAACACATTGTGAATATTGACATCTGAGCTCCTACAACCTAAAGAAGTGTTTTGTGCTACGTAATAGGACTGACTTCATCTATCTCAGCATTGAGAATGCATCTGTCTGGGCAACATGGAGTCATCCTTCTGCATCTTCTCGTACTAGTATGTGTATTTGCTCAAGGAGTGGACAACATTCCTCCTTTTGAGTCGGAAGTCGCAAATCGTCCTGTTTCTTCTCCCTTTATTATCTTGATTATCTTCACAGGCTAGTTCTTGAGCTTCATGCCCATTATTACAAGCCGTCCAGTACTCTTGTGGTTCAAGCTCTTAACTACAGGACCGTATACTCGAAATATTAGTAACTCCAAGTGCTGCTGTGGCGACTCCATCTCGATGTCAACTGACCAATATTGTTTGTCTTAAAGTGTGTGAATACTTTTGACAACATGATTTATACACTACTGTCTCTTGAATAATTGGCGGGAACACGCATCCATTGCAACAAGAACATCGATGGTAGATCTCGGAGCTGTGTTGTCACTGACACTGTCAGTATCCCGTCTTCAGTCTCCAATCTTTTATCTCATTTGATTGGAGAACAACTTCAACTAAAACTATTCGAGATTATTACACGATGTAACTGGTTATTACGCTTTCTACTACTTCCACTACTTAACTTCGTTACTTCTGAATCAAACTTGTCCTTCTCAATCCCGATATTCCCATTCTAGCCGCGAAAATTACTGGTATGCCATCTTCCTCCGATCCTACAGGCTCTCTAACGGTGCCCACGACGCTGCCCACCTCGCCATCTACTGCGCCTGCCACAGGCGCAACTATCACAGCCTCTACTACATCCAGCGATGCTCTAGAAGTCGCAGAATCGCTCTACGTCGCGTCGTCTCCCAAGCCTGAAGGCTCTCCAGGTCTCAGCAGCGTCTCGAGGTTCGCGCCATTCGAAGAAAGTTACGACGACATGAACGAGCTCCGGCGGACTCTGAAGGTGCTGTCAGTGCAGAAGAACGCTCCATATTATATGCTCCACAGCAGTCCACAACGGATGGAGGCTCGATGTCCGTCCTGGAGGCAACGCAAGCGTCGAGCAGAGAGTGAGTTTGAAGTAGCAGCAATTCCAGTCTGTGACTTTGTGGTGTCTGCCAATCGCCACGCCAATGGACGGGTGTACGTAACTAGGGCCAATATCACACACTCGCCGACGTGCACAGTGCTCCATGCACGTCTAGCAGCTAATACAGAGGCTGCTACAGCAGACACAGGATCAATGGAGAAGGACGTGCGTCGGCCGTCACGGCCTCGGCGTTGCTGGAGACGGCGCTGCCGTATATGGGCCAGTTGGCCAATTCCAGAGGAGGACGTGATGCTGTGAAACCCAAGGATGTTAGCGACATTATGAAGGAAAAGTTTGGAGTCAAGCCGTCGTATATGACGGCATGGAGAGCACTGAGTGCATTCAGGAAGCAACGGAAGGAAGAAGACTCGTCCTCATATATGAGACTGAATGGATATTGCAGGCATTCGCGGAGACTAATGCTGGCAGTTTGGTGGCGTTTGAACATCAAGATAGTACACAAGCTCAAGTACCGGCTAACAAAGCGAACGCGAAAATATTTGGGAGGGCATTCTTATGTCCAAAGCCAATGCTGGATGCATTAAGGTACTGTCGGGGATCGATGCTACTGAGTGTGTTTTTGATCACGTCTGCATTTGGAGGAGTGGTGTTTACGGCGACTGCACAGGATGCAATGGGGGATAATATCCCAATGGCTGTTGGCCTCGCCCCGGCGGAGACAGAAAACGACTGGAAATTTTTCCTCCTGCAATTAAGACGTGCTTTCCCTGACCTAGAACGCTCGGTTACGTCGCTCGTGCACAATCGCGGTGATGAACTTGCGCGATATATCCACGCTATATTTCCCACCTGCCCACAGTCCAATGAAGTCGAAAGCTTCATACGCAACCGCGCGCAGGCAACTACTGCGTTGGAAACATCTTCAGAACCGTCAGCTACAGGAAGAAGTGGTCAATCTCTACCACTCGATTCGTCGATGCAGTGGATGGAAGCGCTATGTGCGAAAGCCCCGCTCATGATCCTTGTGGGTTGGGTCTCACAGGTAGCTCGAACACTTTTCCAGCGCTTTGAGCGTTACGGGCACCTGAGCTCAGAGTATCCGACCGAATTTCACTCACTCGCAGCAGAATACGAGGGAGAAGCGTCGCGTTTTGATGTGGTCCGCACCTCGGAAAGTGAATTCGAGGTAATTGATCAGCGGACCAGTGCTGGTCGAGTAGTCAACTTCGCAAAGCAAACGTGTACCTGTGGCGAATACGACGTCTCTCGCTTTCCATGTCTACACGTATTCCTTGCAGTAACACATGCTGGTATGCTGCGAGCGGATGTGATCCCACGCATTTTCCTCATGACATCTCTGAAGACGCTCTACGCCGGACGTATCACACCCATTGACATTGCTACTGTGCCTTCCGATGGGGTCACAATCCCGCAACCACTGCCGAAGACGCGTGGTCGCCCGCGCAAAGTACAGCAAATTCAGCAGTTCGGTGACCCTAAACAGGAGAAGCTCTCGTGTAGTGTGTGTGGTGTTAAAGGGCACAACAAACGCACATGCAAGCGTCTTAGTGGGCCTGTAGAGGTCACCATAAGTCGCGATGTGCAGCCTGACGATGTGATCAGTGGCCAGGATGACACAACATTCCTTGTATCTTCATGTAAGTTGCTAGCATCATGTCCTTGATCTAGTGTGACGATATTCTAACGTGTTTTGGCTGTGTTTTGCATATTTTAGATGATAATGCCCTGACATTCGACAATTCAGCGCTTGGTTCTGAAAGTCACGCTAGTGACGATCAATCTCTCCATTTGAGCTCTGACAAGCGTCGACGACTGGCAGAGAATGACAGCGCTGAGGAAAAGAAGTCTGACGATGGAGAAGAAGAAGAAACCTCTGGTGTTGCGTTGGTGTAGTTACAATGCCATTGAATTCTAGTGCCTAAAATCTATCACTGTTCCTTTGATCCTGTCAAAGACTGGACAGCCTATTTGTATTGACTGGATCACGAGCAAGATGGGACGTGGTGAATATTATCGCAACAAATATGGTGGCCGAGGTCGCGGTCGGGGAGATAGAGGAGGATACGACCGTGGTCGTCACAACAATAACCACGCGCGAACACCTTTGGCCTCAGCTTCATGGCAGCAGTTAGGGAACATTTTGCAGGAGCTACACAACCGAAACTACGGCGCATACCACGAATTGGAACGAGTTTTTGAATTCCAGAACAACGGCCTTCGCTTCACTCTCGAGTTTGATCACATCCAGGGAGATCCATATGCCAGTCCATCGCGGGCTCATGTGACGATTTCCGCTGCGTCGGCTGCTTTTCCAGCCGAAATGCACCTCAACAAGACTCGCAATGTGGCGCTGTGTGACTATTTGACTCGAGTCTTTGCGACCAGTGCACGCAGTTGTGGGGCCGATGCCAAGACAGTCAGTAACTCTTGGCAAGGGGCCAAGGGTGGAGATATCTCCATTGATGCTCCAGGTCAACACGTGATTGAGCGCTCGAGTGTCAACGTCCTCGTCAATGGAGACGTCGAGGCCAGATTCAATATCAATTTACCAGCCCGAGGACGAAGCATTTGTGGAGATTGGGCGTACACGATTTTAGTCGAGACCTTGCCGAAGCTGGTGGAGCAATCGTTGGTGCTCAAGAGTCTGGATGAGAACCACTTGTGGAAGCACCTGCATTCAGTGGAGGACCAGGAAGCACTACGAGGAATGTTGAAGGATGCGGGACTTGTGGCTTTTGTTCGTGATGGAGCTGTGCTACCGCGGCAGTCGGGAGCGTCGGATCTCCCGTTGAGTAGTGATAAGGCAATTCCATTCAAGTCGCCCAAGTCATTGAGCAGATCGTTTACTCTACCTAACTGTAAGGAGATCACTGGTATGGGTATTCCTCAAGGTGTAACGTTGTTTGTGGGTGGAGGTTTCCACGGCAAGAGCACAGTGCTCAAGGCGCTGGAAGTTGGTGTGTACAATCATATTCCTTCGGACGGACGGGAGTTCGTGGTTGTGGATCCTAACGCGGCTAAAATTCGTTCGGAAGACTCACGTAGCGTGGTGTGCACCGACATCAGCGCTTTCATCGACAACTTGCCGTTCAAGCAGGATACGACTTGCTTTTCCACAGCTGATGCTTCTGGAAGTACGTCACAGGCAGCTAACATTGTTGAAGCGCTTGAAGTCGGCGCAACGACGCTGCTCATCGACGAAGACACGTGCGCCACCAACTTCATGATTCGTGACTGGAAAATGCAGCAACTTGTGGTAAAAGACAAGGAACCCATCACACCTTTCATATCGAAGGTGCGCGCGCTGTACACTCAGCGTGGCGTTTCGTCAGTGCTAGTCATCGGTGGTGCTGGTGACTACTTTTCTGTTGCTGACCATGTTATTATGATGGATTCATATGAACTTCGAGACGTGACTGCTGAGGCGAAGAAGATCGCAAGTTTGCATGGCGAAATTCAACAGGACGCAGAGTTTGGTGGCTTCAAGTCTCGTATTCCACTAAGCCGCGGCTTTGAAGTCAATGGCAAAGTTGTTTCGCGTGGCCTTGGCAACATCCAATACGGCGAGGTACGATTAATGACAAAAGACAGCATGAAGTCACATTTGACTGACATATTATTGGCTTTGTAGGTACATTTGGACTTGAGTGCCGTGGAGCAGATTGTGGAGCCCAGCCAAGTGCGCACCATTGCCGATGCTATCCAAAAAGTTCGCTCATTCATGGACGGCAAGCGCACCCTTGCGGTAAAATCATCACGGTATCTACATTGGGAATTGAACAATTACTGATGTATGCCTTTTCAAACAATGTGTACAGGAGGTGTTAGATATGCTTGAAAGTGAAGTAGATCGCACGGGTTCACTTGACGTGGTTGGATTCCACAAAAAGTCTGGGTTCTACACCCGGCCTCGTAAACTTGAGGTGCTTAAATGTTTGCCGACAGGACCGTAGTCTTGAGTGCTGCACTGACATCTGTGGTTTCATTTGTGTTTGGGTGTGTAGTTAGCAGCAGCTATCAACCGTCTCAGAACAATCACGATGACCCAGTAAAATGATGAAGACGCAAAATTACGACAATGCTGGTGGATCAACAAATGGAATTTGCAAATCAAGAAGCTACAGTGTTGTTCCGCTCCATTTGAGATCTAGAGTAATGAAAGCCTTCTCGAACACGCGCGAGACATCCTCAAGATTTCCAAGGATATGCAGCATCGGAGTTAGCAGATCTGACTGAGTTGAAACGCTGGTTACGCGACCAGCGATGCCATCCCAACCGAAGCATGTCGAGCCACACACAACAATGCGTTGTCCCAGTAGCTTTGTCAGGAGCTGGAGATTTTCATCAGAGCTTCTGAACAGGTGTGGAAATAAGTAGTGCAGTGTTCGTTCCGTGATGGTCAGAAATGTAGTCGTCTGAGCGACTACCAAATCGTTGGTACCTAGTTGAAGGCTTTCGAGCTTTACTTCCACGTTGTTGAACCATTGAAGAACTCTCATGCCCTTTACCACTGCATCTAGACCACATCCTGAATGGCAAAGCACATCTGGAACCATGGTAGCTTTCACGAAGTCTGGCTTTGCCGTTTTGGAGAATCTGTCATCTTGAGTGACGAGGTCAAAGTATTTCATGGCAATCTTGACGAGGTCATTCAAAGGACCACTGTGATGACGACACTCCAACTTTTCAATCTCTTTGCGTAGTTTCCACGTGTCTTTTTCGAGACTGGCCATATAGTCGTCTTGCTTCTTTCTGTATCGTCTCTGATTATTCCGGCGGCGTTCACGATGCAGTTTCTCTCCGAGACGCAATAGTTCTGCTACGGTCATGTTTCTTTGTGGAGACTCGATGGTTTGTAGTGCTGCTCTCGCACCAGATACGTCACATTGTTGACGAGTGTGAGTGAGTTGCTTTCTGTCTGCGGTGTGGAATTGTATCTGTCCAATAGCATTCGAGTTGTCTTGCGCATTGACTCCAACATGTGCACCTACGCAACTTCTGCTTGTTCTTGCACGCTGTTTTACATCAAAAATGACATTGCTGCTGAGCTTGTGGTTGTTTGGTGGGTAGAGAATGGAGACGTCCATTATGACTGAGGCTCTGTTTAGTTTCTCGTGTCTGCTTTTGTGAAATGAACTGCTGAACCGAGATGGCCGCACAAATAACACGTTTTCGTCGCTGAAGCGTAATCACAAACGGATTATGGGGCAGGTAGGTCTGCATCAGCAATACTGACGCACCCGCCAGCGGGCCGCCACAGGCTGACAGCATTCAATAAGTGATACCATGGCTTGCAAGAAGCTGTGACATACATACATTAGCTATCATTTCCACCTGTAAACACGAAGCCTCATAGCTCCATCGCCCAATACTACTTTTTACTGTCTGCTACTTCAGTGGTATGACAAGGTCAATTTCGTCCTTGGGAACGCCTTGTTCCTTCATCGCCAGACGAGCCAACACTCTCTCCAGCAATTACTGCACTTGACCTCGACCTCGTTTGACATCAATATCGCACTTCATCATTTCATCACGCACCTTGATTTCACTCTCGAGAACAACTTCGTTGCGCTTTTTTTCGTGATCCAGTCGGACTTCGGCTATTTGACGCTGGAACTCGGTTGGTAACTGCTCGTTAAGACCCAACTGGTAATAATTCGTTCGCTCAACCCAGTTCTGCCGTCCAACTCACCGCCAATTTTGGCGTTGGCAGTGGTGCGTCGTACGCAATTCTACACACGGGCTACTTCTGAATGATTTTCGTCGTCGACTCCAGAATGTGCGGCCTCAGTTGAGATAATCTGACGACGCTTTCGAGGACGTTGATCCACCTCCTTCGCTTTACGCTTTGCCTTCGAACACACTAACTTCCCCTTATTATCTGAATCGGTTTCTTCGGCTTGATCCCCTTTTACGATTTATGTTTGCCTCGCAGCTAAATCTTTCAAATATCTCGAGTGACGGAAATTGGTAAGAGTTCATTGAAATGAGGACAAATCGATAACACCTTGGCCACCGTTTCATTGTCCAATACTCCAGTTAGAATGGCGTCACCATTGATATTCCTCTCGTCAAGATATCGCTTTGCAGCAAGGTATTGAATTTCGATGGAGTGCAATTTACTCCGAATACCCGCTTCAGTGGTGCTCAAGTCCTTGCCTCTTCAAAGTAGCCAGAATAGTGAGAATCGATGTGTTTCGTTGTTCATTGTGCAAACGCTGTGTTTGAGAGCCAACATGTAACGGAATTGTCACGATTCCGTTTACTGTCATTGTGAGGAATAAAGTGATTATGGTGGTAAGATTGTGACCTATTCGAGGTCATTAATGATTACCTTCGTTTGCTTAATAAAGAATGAGGAAGATGAAGATTACTTTTAAACGTGTGGCTGCAAGAGAGCAGCAAAGTAAAGTCATCTATGCTTAAGAAATAATAAATCACTTTTCAATTTACATCTCAAAGGTAAAGCTTCCTCTGTTACATAGTAGCATTTGTAAGGTTGTCAAGTCCTCGTCGCCATCGAGTTATCGAGTCCAAGTCTAAGACCATCGAGTCCAGACGTTGTCCATCGAGACAAATTTTGATCACCAAGCACATTTTGTATCCATCGAGCTACAAAAATAAATATGGAGACCAACAACGTACCTCGTACATTTGAAGTGATGTTACATTTCTTCGCCCAACATCAAGAACAATTCAAAGCGCGAATGCAAGAGCAAATTGCGGCTCAAGCGGCTCGTTTAGAGTAACAGTAGTGCGGACTAGTTCGCTGTCGTCAGGCACAACGTCTCGCGGTTCAAATAAAAAGTCAAGGTCGTTTAAGCGCTCGATGATAAAATGCAAAGTGATTGATTTAGGTCCTTAGTTCGCAAACTGCCTGCTATTGTCCTCGACAGAAGTCATTGGGCCAAAACGTTGTCGCCTGTATCTCCTTAGGATTTACAAAAACCTATAGCGATAGTTAGATATAAGGGGTATTGGCGTGTGTAGATTCCGAAAATGAGGTCAGATTTGCCTAATTCGCAGCCGTTTTGGAACTACAAGCGATTTAAAAAGGTGTCTCCCTAATGAAAATAGTTTCGGGATAAAGGGTTGAGTTTGAGGGACAATGTTGATTGGCCTAGAGCTCAATTCATATGGAATTACACGAAAAAGTACGATATGACGGGTGTTGACAATCCTCGCAGATACCAACAAAAAATCTACCATGCTGTGGGTAAATATGTATTTACACAGGTATCCTATCTTCCTTGGACATCAAAAACACTAAACCACAAAAACATTACCATTTTAATTGAGCTCAATATCGTGTGCATATTTTATGAGAACTTACCGAGCTCCATTACCACTCTTACTGTAGCGCAATTTATCTTCAGTCAACCATGTTTTTCCAGCGACATGGTTTACATTGCAATACGACTCGTCCAAAAACACTTCTGTCTGACTCGGATTAAATGCTCCATTGCTGACAGGAAGTCGATTTGCTAGTTTTTTTTTCTAGATAGGCTCCACGAAATGCCACGTTACCCGGTGTATCAGCAGCAAAATGTCGCTTTTACCGACGATATAGTAAAAGTTGAGCTCATTTAACAGCCGCTGCATGGTCCGAAGTTGAAGTGTTACTTGCGTTTAGTTGTTACTTCTGCAATAATCTTCTGAGTAGTCACAGGGAGAGCAAGTTTGTTTTAATCGCCAACAAACTGCCGAATTACAGGCGCAATCACGTCGAAATCGTACGACCGTTGTACTCCACGCTCAGATGGCTTTGGCTATCTCAAATAAAAATATAATATTATGGAGGTAATTGATATATATCGGTTATATAGTAAAATCGCGAACCTCACCTCAAACGTTGCAGAATTATCGCTGTTGTACTCCTGCATGACCGTGGTGACAGTGCCGTGGCCTATGCCAAGACACTTTGCTACAAGGTCTCGAGTTCGATGGATGTCGAAAGCTGTCCTAGCCTCCTTGCAATCCTTGAATTGGTAGCACCTCACTACAAATCGCTTCATACCTGCCGATAGTTCTTCGTGACCCGACATTTCAAAACGCTCTGGCTTCCAAAACAAAAGTGTCTGTACGAAGCAGCACACAATACCGAATCTAATGATAGCTTCCTTGTTTCAATTGGTCGTGTATTAATGGAGTTATGGCATTTTATGTTGGTGGTTAAAAAATCTTGGTCCAATGACTTCTGTCGAGGACAATACCTCTAAGCCTACTGGATGTCCTACCTGGATACACACTACTGGATTCCTAACTGGATACTGAGCTACCCTAGCCAATCAGTGACTGCCACGCCGACGCCCATCTTATACCCACAATCTTGTACCCACGTACGACCGTAGCGTAAACACTTGTCCCGTTATCACCTTTACGTAATCACGGGAATGCTTGCGGCGCCACTGAGTGAAGGTCGTACCGGTATCTACCGGTACACCGCGGCAGGCCGAGGTGCCTTCTTGACATCAAAATATGCAGGTGTGCAAGTGGCAAGTCGTTTCTATCACCACTGCAGACGCAGTACAAGTTGGTAGTCTTCTGGGCGTTGTACGCCTGGTGCCCGAACGTCAGGAGAAACGCATCAGCAAGGACCACTACACTATATCTTCAAGATCGCTTTTATTTGTTGAATTCAACTCTGACTTTTCATTTGCCAGTATAGGTCAGGGAAGCTATCGTGACGAAACGACATGCCCACCTAAGCACAGTGTTTCACTGTCTTTATGGGTTTTATGATCTTGGCAATACGCGAAAGAAACGTTCGCGCATATAGCAGAGGTCTGAGAGCACGGTTGGTAACTGGATTCAAGTCTACGAGACTACTGGAACATTTGAACGTGCAGACAATACTGTCGGTTTCCACTGGGCGAACGCATTTCGTTAGAAAGTTATCAAGATCTTCAGTCTAGGAAACCCTCACTCCGTACTCGGATATGAGAAGGTTGACCGTTTGCCCGCACGTTGAAACAAGCCATTGGTTCCAAAAGTGCTTGGTCTTTGAGATGTCGACGATGTGACGCTAGAACTTGACCTGCATTACTTTAGCCCAATAAGCTTCAATCGCTGGTGCCTTCGACCATTCTCCGTCTTCGTTAACAGTTTCCCCTATTATGTGCCTTCCGAAGCTCTCCCACAGCTTGCGAATAATCTCCTGGAATGTCGACTCATTGGCTATGTGATAGAGATCCGTCAAATATAAGCGATCCGAATCCGTCACGGTGATGGATGAAGACCGATGCAGCTAGGGATGGCTGGGACAGATTGTATCAGGAGAAGATGTACCAAAATAGAAATACAGTCCCGAGGTCGACAAAGGTACAAATCGACATGAGTACAGACTAACATGGACGCAGATCGAGATCGACAGGGTCATAGTCAATGTCGACATCAACTTCCACCTGCGGTCCAGGATCGGCGATCGCGATCAAGATTAAGAGCGAAAGAGTGCAATCATTTAGGCGATCACAAGTAATGCGGTACAAAACACAGATGGCAAGATGGATACAAGATGTACCACAAGTGGCGTACACATGATTATGGGCGGCCAAGGACGAAGGATCCAGTACGACAAAGAATCACTGGATGTGCAAGAGGATAGGAGAAAAGGTTTTGCTTTTCTATTGAATACAGACTGGGTTTTACCTGGCTCGTCACAAGCGGCTTCTTCTTTCCGAGCGGAACGCATATTGGCCCCCGACACAGGAACCGCCGAGCCGACGAAGCACAAGGCATTGTGAACCCTTGATTACTTGGCCAGGGTCGCGATCACCTCAGCACTCGAAAAGATCCCGCCGATATTGGGCGGCAAGCACTGGAAAGAACATCGTTACCCCCCCCACAAGGACAACCCCACGCATGCGGATCAAATTGATTCAGTACCGCACGACCCCCCGACGACCGCATGAAAAGTAATCCGTGATCTTCAACGATCCCAACTACCATTCGTACGGTTCCTCGATCAGCACCCCCGGTATCCTCAAGTTACCGGAAGAGTGCAACCCGCTCCACCGACGGGTACACACGGTGAGGCCAAGCTAAGCGTCAACGGACGATCGGATTACCCCCCTCCGTTAGTCGGTAGTCTGGAGTACATCTGTACAAGGGAACCCGGCAGTCAGCAAATATCTACGACCCGCTTCGTCACTTAGACTTGATGGCTTGACCCGACCTGTGATCACAGTCGAGGAAGACAAAGCAACATATGCCTTTTAGCAACACACAACACAAGAAGCATCACGAAAGGCAGAAACGCAGATAAAGCATGCCGATGCAAGTAAGCGAAACGGAGTTAAATCCTCCAAGGCGTGCCTCAAACAAGATGTCCACGTCTTTTACGAGAGCATGCAACGTCGGAAACGTGATAATATCGTCGTTCTATCAGCAAAAGAACAATACTGCTATGATAAAGCAGTATTTGAGCGGGTTATGGAGTAACTTGCCAATATGGCAAATCCTGAATTCTTCTCTGAATTGCAATCATTGAAGGAAATTGTTCAGAATGGCCTTCGGGAGATTGGAGAAGATGTGAGAATCAGCTCGGGTATCACCTCTGTGTCTGGTGAAAACGATTATATGGACGACACCAATACGTCTGATATCTCATCCGGCATAGTGTCTGCAGAACTTATTGATATAACGAATTTATCCCGGAAAAGAAGAAAACGATACACGTTGCTGGTAAATGGTAAACCGACAGTACAAACAAAAATGCTTTACTAAAACTAGGTGGAGCAACTAACAGCAGTGACAACATAACACCTCAAGAACCACAACAACCCATGGAACCGCTGATGCGTCAGTAAAATAAAAAGCAGCGAATCCAAAACAGATGAAACGTCACTTAATATCTACAGTACCAGGAAGCGAAAACATTTGTCTAAAGCAAACGACTCTTAAAAGGGGGTGAAGCGAAAAAGCTAGCTGCAATATGACTCCCAGACAAACGCGAAACTTTGTTGTCCCGATTGTTTGAATGGACTAAGAGCACTCTTGATTTGCATCATGTAAACGAGATCCTTGAAAATTACCGCGCTATCATGGATGACGCTTTCATGAGCACAATCGCGTAGTAAACGTGGATACAGTGAAGCTTTTGACCACAATTTTGTGACTACCCATAATTTTGCCATTACGTTTAGGGAGTCGAGAATTAAACCAGGAACAAGCCAAGTATTTCAACCGTGAGAGAAACACTGGGCAGCTGGGGGATACCACCGAAGAGATTATCGCGTACTTTCCAGACTGCACACCCCATTTTATAAGGTTTGTGCGAGGCTGTGCTACTGACTAGCCCATTTGTTATTCTTGGTGTTGCTCAATGCCAGTGGTGCTGTCTGCAGAATGTTTGAGTAATACAGCTTTGACAACCAATACAAGTTGTGGTTGACGCGAAAAGGCTGTAATCAACAAAATGGGTGGTAAACTCAGTGAATCCAGCGTTGTTTGACGAAGGGACCGATGCTAAAGGTCTCATGCCTGACTTAATGGGAGTAAAACGCCAGGAATTGACGAACGATGTTATAGAAATACTGCAAGACGCGTGCCTGAGCTCAACCTTCCGGTTGCAAAGCGGTGAAAGAACTGTTACTGTGTATAAATGGTTAGAATGATCGTACGTGACCGTATGCTCAACGACAGCATTATTGACTTCATTGTTCGGTGCATTTGATCCTCACTCGATGACTATACGTCGGACTCATTCGCTCCGACAATGGGGTCTCCCTGTTGCCCACTCACTTCAGCAACTTTCATTGGGGAGTCGTTGTTGTATGAATCGCGTACTACAAAGAGACTCCGTCCATCACACCGTGTTCTACGAGTCATTATGCAACAAGACCATCGAAAGATGATTGATTCTACCTACAAAGTTACTGCCATCAGATTTTCAACCCTTTGTTATGATGCAACAATACCAGGGGAGAAATACCCTGTGGTGGAAGAGGCTGTATGGCTAAAAGATCTAAGCAGACTGATGGAACTTCGTGTGGCGTGTTGATCATAGCTCATGTGAGTTCCATTTTAAAGAATAGCTTGCATCTTACAAAAGCAACTGTTACATGTGACGATATCGCCATTATACAGCTACGCATCATGTGGACGATCCTTATTCAGCTACGCGTCGTGTGGATGATCTTTATGCAGCCGGGGGTTAGCTCGAGAGAAAGCAAAGTAACTAAAGCTGCAGAAGCTACTGATCTCCAGATTATTGCCACGATAGATCCTAAAGCGTAATTGTTTCAATTGTGGAAGCGGGCCATTGGGGGAGGGCGCCAAAAGCGAAAATTAGCCCCCGCGGTTCAGGCAGATAGAAGCTTCTAGAAGCTTCCACAGCTGCCTTTCTCTAATTAATACAATGTTACTATACTAAACTAATTCTAGGTAGACCTAGACTACCTCCTATTGGTTATAATATTAATTAATCTTGATACACTCACCCATCTTCCACGAATAGCGTCAGGTTGTCCTCGCATATCCCAGCTGGCATTCCGAAAATTGCTCGGGTAAACCACAAGTGGTTCCCGGCAGGTTGCCTTTTGGACTGGTACTAAGTGTGAAGGTTAATGCCAAGTGAAGCAACGCGTAGCATGGGACGTGCCGGTCCAGCTACGAGGCTTCCTCCGGTTGATTCCATGGTCCAGCAAATTGCCACCCAAAGTTTGTCTGTGCTGCCACTCCAAGTGGTGGCTGAACCTGACTTCGATCTCGCGCCAGACCTGTTAGCTGCCACGAAATACATGAGGCCCATTGCTAACCCTTCCTCCGCGGCTATACCTCCTGCAACTTCCGTCGACGTTGGCTTCGGTGACCTCACGCTGGGTGAGACCACATCCTTCTGCCGCCTGGTTCAGAGCTTCCTCTGGAGCTCGACACTTCGTGGTCCACACCTACTTCGATGCCACACGTCGAAGATTCATCGACGACCTCTGCCGTTGCCGCCGCTTTACTCGCGCTAGCCAACGGCTCGCCGATCTCTGAAGCACCCGTGTCTCCGTCACCAGCTGATGTTGTTTCGTACCCTGCGGTTCCGTCGCCTCTCGTAACTCCATCGCCGCGGGATGCTCCATCATCTCCTGCTTCGCTAGTTATACCCGCTGCTTCATCGACTTCTGTGCAGTCGTCTGGTGTTGCTTCTCCAGCGCGGGCTGCCGTGGAAAGTGATGATGACGATCTCGATGAGTATGGAGATGATATTTATCACGAGGGTACCGCAACGAACAATGCATTATCACCAGAGACCGTAAGTAATATGACTGGCTATTAAGATCTTTTCGTTTGGGCAATCAAGTTTCTCATAAACTCTCAACATGCGAAAGGGGCTTTCGCTTTTATCTCATTCAAAGATTCTCCGGCAACACTTAATCCGGCGTCGTTACCACCGAATAAGCCGCTCAAGGAGAAAATGCGCGGCTACTGGGTTGAAGATCTACGCACGCAGCTCAGGAATCGAATGCCTGGCGAGCCATTCAAGATGACCGCCCCCGATCGAACCAACGTGGCAAGGTGGATCGACACGGCGTGGAACGAGCTGAGCGTAAGCACAATCACTGCCGGCTATTCAAAGGCTGGACTCGACGTGACCGAGGTCGATCTGGTCGCCAGTGAATTGGTGGACGAGCTGGCGCACCTAAATCTTATTGACCGCTCTGTAGGACAGGTAGATGACAATAGAGACTTTGAGAGTTGTGAGAACTGCGATAGTATTCTCAATGAAGCTTGAGCATTTACGTTGAGCAAACATTGCATTTGTTACGTCTTTTTTATACATTCTTTACAGATCAACATCGCTGTCAGCAATGAACAGAGGAAGTCGGTAGTATTAATTAGAGAAAGGCCTGAACTACGGGGGCTCACTTTCGCTTATGGCGCACCCCCAAACACCTGCTTCCATAATTGAAACACAGGTAGCACTTGTGGGTCCCAGCAACCTATCCAGAAAGAGCCGATGCCAACCAATACCCAACTACTCACTGAGATCAATCGGCTTAACCAAGCAATAAGGGAATACACATGAGTGCCAAGTAACTTACCTAAGTTCGCTGGAAAGAGGGGCGAGGACGTGCGAGAATGGCTATTCCAAGTTGATAGTGCGTGCAGAATCAATGGCATCACCATTGAAGACACCAACACGCGTCTACCCGGGGTCACAGGATCGGCCATGGGAAATCCAGCCTCAGGTTGGTTCCTTCACTGGTCATCAATAACGAGAAGTGAGGAGCACACGTGGGGAATTTTCCGTGAGCATGTGCTCCAACACTTTGAAGCATCGAACTACCAAGCTGTTCTGCGCGAGAAGCTACATCGATTGAAGCAGACGGCGGATATCGAGTCTTATAACGGCGAGTACTCGGCCCTCATATTTTGCGTCGAGGGCATGAATATGTTAAATCAGATGCTATGTGATGATCTCAAGCCTTGCACAAGGAGCTATGTGAAGCTCGAGAACCCTGCAATACTGACCACCGCGATAGACATGGCGGTCAAGTATGAGGTGCCCCACTTTGCCGAAGACGCACGCGATCGTCAGGCCCGTCAAGGATCGAAGAAACCGACCAATGATGCACCCAAGCCCAGCATGATGTTCAAGAGGAAACTCATTCGAGGAAAAGGGTGCTTCTAACCGAAGTCGGACTCCATGTGGACTGATAATCGCGCGTGTTACTTCTGCAAGAAGCAGGGAACATCAAGGCTGATTACGTCTCATGGAAGAAAAGTCAAAACAAGTGGGAAAACGAAAAACCGCGCCAGTGAATGGAGGTCCTGATGTGGACAAAGCTGTAACCAGAACACATAAGTTTGAGAATATCAGTCTTAGCGTTCTGTGTAAATCCTCTAATCTACAAGTCTCGCCCGTTGTTCTCGATAACGGGAGAGATCACCGCAAGCGGGAAGAATCTAGCTACACGAGCTATGCTACTAGACTGCGGTGCGACTACGATCTACGTTTCCAAACATTGGATTGTGGAACACCAGCTCCAGACCACGAAGTTCAGAGACAATAACATTCGCGTTAAGCTCGAAGACAACCAAATTGTAGAAGTTGAACTGGAAGTTCTCCCTCTGGAAATCACGGTGTCAGGTTTGGTGAAAATATAAGTGCGTCGCTGTAGTATACGCGATTCCTGATGAGTTTGACTGCATACTGGGGTTACCTTTCTTCGAGGACATGCAGCCACAGATTGACTGGAGAGGTAGAAAGATCGAAGGAACGAAAGAGGAAACTCTGTATTAGGAACGAGCAAGCGAGACTCGTGGACCGATCAAGGAAGGCGGACTGGTGATTGCCTCAGGGCTTCGGAGATCTGTCGAGGCGAAAGGCCTATCGGCGAAAAGACCCGATTCCTGTAGAGGCGCCGCGCTAGAAACGGATGTGACGTTCGCAGTCGAACTTGCTCGTCACACGGTGCAGAAGAAGAGCCCGAATGCTGTTCGCGGACAGCACCAAGACGCACTAGCCGGTAAGGATATGATAGTGAATGGCGAATTAGATTCGCATAAGCGTGAGGGTATTGTCGAAGAGACTGGTGATAGCGGCAGTACCCGGGACAAAGACAACGTCGTGGAGAAGATGATCACGATGGGTGTCGTTGATGAAGTAGGTGTACAGACCAAGTACATCACACGAAAGAAGTTGAAGAAGTTCCTGAGACTGAAGACCAAATCTGAACCAGACTTGATGTTGTTGCTATCTAACGAAACAATCAAGCAGGTCGCTCGTTCGCTGCAACGACGAGATCAACTGGACAACGTCGTAACCGCTAAAGCACTGCGATATCTTGAAACAAACTGGGAAACCTTTCGAGATAATCCTGCCTTAAACCTTCTAAAGGAATACAAGGACAACGTGTTCCGCCCGGAACTTCCGGAAGGTTTACCGGAGATACGCAAGATTGAACACCGAATCGATGGAAAGGACCGAAACCTTGCGATGTACCGACAGCGGTGGCACCAGTCACCAGAACAGCAGCGCGAGATAGTACGATGGGTCGTTGACATGGTGAAGAAGAAGCTCATCCGACCAATCAACAGTCCACACGCTGCGCCAACGTTTTGCGTCCGAAAATCCGTCGGTTGGAGAATAGTCCATGTCTACAGGTACCTGAACTCAAACACAATTCGCCAAAATATCCCAACGACCCGAAAAGAAGATATTCTAGATGCCATGTCGGATGCATTTTGGTTCTCTACGATGGATATGATGTCAGCATACTACCAAGTTCGTATGCGCGAAGCGGACATTAAATTCACGGCGTTCCAGGCACCAAATGAACTATGGGAATACCTTGTGTGTACCTAGGGGGTGTCTGCACCAGCGACAATGCACCGGTTGACGTCTAAAATCCTTCGGAACTTGAGGAACACGAAGTCATTCTATGATGATATTTATCTTTTCACCATGTCATCGAAAATCGACGATCACTTAAAAGCGTTGCGTGACACTTTGGATATTGTGCGTGAAAACAAAGTTTACGTCAAGCTATCCAAGTTCTTTTTCTGCGCTGAGGAGATTCCTTGCCTTGGAGATTTTGCTGGACGAGACGGAGTACGGATGGATCCAGACAAAGTCCAAACGATTATGGATTGGCCAGCCCCACGGACACAAGAGGAGCTTCACAGCTCGGTCTACTTGTTATGTCCAGCGGTTCTGCCCGGAGTATGCCTCGCTAATAGCGTCGATATTCGCGCTGCTGAAGAAGAAGAAGCGCAATGCGAAGGTCCACTTCAGTGACGAACAACTGAATAACTTCAAGGAGTTAAAGCGACGGTTTTGCAAACCGCCAGTGTTGCACCTCCCGAACTTCAGCGAACCGATGCACCTTCGCACAGACGCTGGTAAGTTTGCTCTTATTTCAAGTCGTCAATGGGGTGGAGCTCCCTATCGCGTACACAAGTCGAAAAATGAAATCCGCGTAGCTCAACTATCCAACCCAACAGCAGGAACTGTTGGCGATCATCCATGCGCTTGCTGCCTTTCGGGTCTATTGCTTGGACAAACCACAATTGCCGAGACTGATCACAAAAGCCTTGAGGGCCTGTTTAATCGGAAGATGGCGAACCGTCGTTTTGCGCGATGGTATGACATCCTGGCAGAGTATTAGCCGAAGTTCTCGTACCTTCTGGGCGCGAATAACGAAATTGCTGATGCATTGAGCCGAAAGCCTGATCTACAACCGGAGACCAAGTTCTTCCATGATTTGGGCGTAACTAGCTTCGATGATACCTCCTTCAGCTTAGCACTAAGCGAGGTGACCCTGGACACAAAGCTGTTACCAGCATCAAGACTGCGTACGCAAAGGATCGTGAAGTACAGGAAATTCTCGCCGCAATCAAACGCCGCGCATCTAACTTGAAACCAAAGGTTGTCCGTCAACACCGCAAGAAATACATATGCTACTCCGAAGCAAATGGATTGGTCTGGTATCAAACACCGACAGATGCCAAATCACGCGTTGTCGTCTCCAACGACTCGAAGCTGCGGATGAAGACCATCAGCGAATGTTATGACTCAAACTACGGTGACCATCCAGATGCTGAGCGCACATACTTGACCTCGCACGGAGCTAGTACTAGTCCAAGATGTTGAAGTTTATTCAGAAGTTTATCGCTTACTGTGAGTCATGTAGAAGGAACAAACCGAAGTTAACCAAACCGCCAGGCTTTCTCGAGCCACTTCGAATCCCGGATGAGAGATGGCGATCGATATCCATGGACTTCATCACAGACCTACCTAGAACCGAGGGCGGATGTGACTCCATCTGGGTCGTCGTCGACAGATTAATCAAACGATGTCACTTTGTCTCTACGACGAAGAAGGTGACAGCGGAAGGTGTAGCTCGTCTCTTCATCGGTAATGTATGGATACACCACGGCATGCCCACCAACATCGTGTCGGATCGTGACCGGAAGTTTATCTCGTCATTCTGGCAATGCATCTTCAAGTCCATCGGGACGAAATTTCGTGCACAAGGTGATGGACAACCAGAGCGTATGAATAGGACGCCGGAAGAATACTTGCGATGTTTTTTTGTTGGGCCTTTACATGATGATTGGGATATCCACCTGGCCAACGCCGAGTTTGCCGTCAATTCCACCATCAACTCAAGCACGAAGCTCGCACCCTTTGAAGACGACCTAGGCTACGTACCAATGAACCCATTGCAGCTAGCTGCAGAACTGCTCGAGGCTGTATCCGTGAATTGGCGTGGTACCGAATTTCGTGAACGACAAGCAGCAATTCTCCTGCGCAGTCGGGAAGAATTAGCAGAGAGCCAAGAACGGATGAGTGACGTGTATGACCAAAATCGCGTTGAGCAAGTCTTCGATGTTGGCGATCATGTGATCTGAACACGAAACCCTAGGTCCCAAAGCACACTGGACTACCCAATTCGGCAAAGTTCGGGCCGAAGTGGGTAGGTCCATTACAGTGGTACGTAAGGTCCGTAACCACGCCTGCGAGCTCAACATCCAAGCTGGCAATAAGCTTCATCCGGTGTTCAACGCAGGGTCTTTCATGCACTACAAGCATCCTTCGCGGCTGTCGAAACCAAAAAATGTCATACTGGCCGACGGAAGTGTCGGACAACTGGTTCAACGTCTTCTCGGCAAGCGGCGGCACATTAAGAAAACTCAATTCCTTGTGGAGAGGGTGGGTGAGCGAAAGCCCACCTGGGTTCCCGTTGAAGGCTTGGACCAAGTACCCGATCTGGTAGCAGCTTTTGAAAGCCAGCGACGATCCAAGAGACGGAGAAGAACTCGAAAGAACTAAAGGGGGCTCAAAACCAACATAAATTGCTTTACGTGCGCTTGCTAGTTGCTGCTGAGTTTGGTCTTCTTGCCAACTTTCTTTTTCGGCTTCTTCGAGCGATTGGACTTCGGTTTGGGTAACGCGACACGGAACAGAGCGTACACCCTGGTAATCCACTCCTAATGACTCAAAGGCTCCGGTTTACAAGGAGGATCCTTACCTTCTTGGTAGTCATCAAAAACCTCTACAGGATCTTCAGGACCGTGAAGGACCAGGGAGAAGCAGTGAGTGTTCCACGAGATCTTCGGCAGCATGAACAGTGTAGTGCCCTGGGGTAGACGACGAACATTTCGGTCCAAGACTTGGAAAGAGGTCACAGAAATCTTCAAGCACTTCTTGAACAACTCCACATAGTCCAGACAAACGCCGTCCGAACGCACGAAATTGAAGAACGCGTCGATGCCCTTCGCCAGTACACCATTTGGAAACTCATTACCTTGCGCGCGGCAGGAGCGTTCCCAGTGGTCACTGCTCACCAAGCCGGGACATCCGAGCCCATAGCAAGCCGCTTGGAAAGCATACAAGAAGCACAAATTCTTCTCATTAGCGCCCGCACCGCGGATATTACTCCCATAGAACGCGTTGAAGGAGTGGTCGGACCCAAAAGCTTTCCACGCATTGACTTGGTTGATACACCAAGGTACCTCACAAAGATTTTCCGGCCACTCCCAACTCAGTTGACAAGGTCGACAGTTCCACTCGACCAAGTAGGCCACATACGGGGGTGTGCCAATACGATCAATGAGTTTGCGGATAGGGTAGACCGCATCTGGATCGATGGGAGCTTCGGGGTTGTAAGTGTTCTTCCAGTTAGCCGACGGATGTCGTGTTGGAGCGTCAGGTAGTGATGGTCGCTCGGGGATATTTTCACTAGCCCTGAGTAAGCTGGTCGCAGAGTACGGATCGTTTGGATCTCCATACGGATATTTATCACGAGGGTACCGCAACGAACGATGCATTTACCACCAGAGACCGTAAGCAATATGATTGGCTATTATTTTCAGACTAGAAACAGAGTGAGTTGAATCGGTCCACCCTTAAATCGTGAATTAGTACTTCTTCAATAAACGTTCCGCTGGGTACTCTTAGCAAGCTGGACGTGGAGTCAAAATTTGGATATGAAGAACCTGTGCTACATATGCATTTTGCAGGTCTACAAGTGGCTGGAGAATATATATGACACTATTCCTTCAACTACAGCAAGAGTGTCAAGCGTAACAAAGGTACCGGGAATAACAAGAAGTGGTTATGTTCTGTAGTGATGATTTATGTTCATGGTTCATTTCTTTCTTTCCAAAACAAGCTTCACGAGCAAACGATTCCACACGTAAGAGGCCTAAGACGAAATTGTCACACATTCCCGAAGGATTTTGGTATATTTTAAACCTGGAATTAAGTCATTCTCAGTGTTGGAATAGTGTAGCTAAAATGACTTGCAAGTTTCTATCAGAACAACCTGGTTTCAAGGCGGCCATTGTGGAAGGTCATAGCACTTCCTTGGCGCGTGTTTTAAGCAACCTGAAAAATATTCATGGTGTCGATATGCACAAACAGTCATCACTAGTGTATCGAGCCATCCAAGAAACAAAAGCACAGACTAAAGTTGGCCCGATCTCTGAGTACGAGCGGCTTCCGGTTTTTTTGCAGTTTTTTGCTAGCAAAAACGAGGTATCACGGGTGTGTTGTCAATTAGACTCGCGAGGACGTTTTTTTCGAGCTTTTCTTTCGATAGGAGCGCAACCCTTATACAAGACAGTTTACTTCCAGTTTGGGAATGTGACGGAACTCACATGAAGAATCCAGCTTACAATGGTATTTGTTTGACACTTATTGGCAAAGATGGCAACAAGCAAAATGTACCATTCGCAATTGTATATGTACACAAGGAGACGATCGATAACTTTGCCTGTTTTTTTGTAATTGTATATTTGCGGGATTAAAGTTTCATGATCGACTAACTTTCTGCGATTGGGGAAAGCAACTAGGAGCACAAAGACTGCCTGCTCATCTGGGTTTGGAAGTAAACCTAAAGTTTTGCTCTGTTCACCTTCGATTTAACACAATGGACAAGTTCAAGTCTCTTAAGTGAAACATGCAACGTGTAAATCCCGACATTTTTATTTACAAGCATCTTCTTCTCCTGCCGACTATGATAGAAAATAACCAAGATTGCAAAAACGTATCCGATTGGAGTTACCAAGCTTGTTGATGATAAAGAAATTGAAGAGTACGCATCCCACATGCCAAAGATTTGCTAGACAAAGAAAAGAAACATGTGTCTCGGCTGAAGGTAGTTGCAAGCTCCGACCACATCTGCTATGTGTTTGACGCGTTTAGTGATCGAAATGCTGGTGGTTGTGTTCAGCTTTATGAAGTGAATCTGGAGACCAAACTGTGTACACATTGTGTCACGTTTAAACAGTTTCGAATTCCGTGCAGACACATCCAAGCAGTCTTATATTATTTATGAAAGCAGAGTGACACTGCAATCCCCCATCACGATGTGAAAGATTTTTTTCATCCTGCATATCGAGTGCCTACGATGCACGAAGCTTTTGCATCATATATAATTCGCCTTCCATTGATTTGCGAGTTGCCGTGTACAACACAAGTAAAGCCACCCCCAACTTATCGCCAAGCTGGTCGCTCCAATCTTCCACCGAAGGAGTCGGCAGATATTATCAGAGGGCCTAAAAGAAGAAAAAATAGAGGTGAAGGATCAGGTTGTCGTAAAGGACTAGAACGTTCGCCTTCTTCTACGACCGGAGATGACGACGAATCGAAGGATATTGCAAATTTTTTTATGGGCAAGTGACTGCCGCAAAAAAAGTGTCCAGGAATGACTATCACTGTACTAAATGTGGGAATGTGGGTCACAACTCTCGTTTGTGCTCATCTTCAGGTGCAGAATTTGAAGTATATGGCGGAATCCTGGTTGACGACTATGTAGTAGATGATTGTCCTTTCATCGTCCGCGGAATTCTGACAGAATATCTACGCGAAATGCGAAGTTATCAGTAGCACCTTAATTATCATCACATAACACACGTAAACATTCCAGCGTAATTGATATTCTGTTATTAGCGCCATCAACATGAGGATCTCATCTACGATTTCGTAAAGGGACGTTTGACAACACGGAGGAACGTGAGATGATGGCAATCAGTGTGAACCAAATCAAGATTCCCTTATACTGAATCCCCAAGCCACAAAAACGTACTATTCAACACCTCAATATAAACGGCGTATTTGTAAGTCAATCAAAAAATTTTGATCTGCTTTCGCAAGGACAAACCCGCAAACGCACCGTTTAGCGCTGATCCATTCTCTTCTCCTCCAGCGCACGCTTAACCGAACCTCTCCCTCGTCTTCACAACACTGGGCTTTATTACCACGCCACTCACTGTTACTAGCTACACCACATCCGAGTATTCCTTCACAAGAGGATACACTGGATCCTCCGGGTTCTTGAGAATCTCAGAACCCAAGCGCGTTGCGCGCTGCTTCGTGAACCCCTCCAGGACATCCTCGTCCATTACGGAGGAAGCGTTCACATCTTCAGGAGAGGTCTCCGGATTTAGGAGCACCATCTCTGCAATATCTCCGGCCTTCAACTCGGCCAGGAAGCCCTTCGTGGGCAATTCCTCGAGGTTCAGAAGTGCTGACACCTCCGGCAGTGCCTCCAGACGGACGGCACCTGCCTTTACTTGACGTGGACACGCCGTCGAAGACATGGTATTCTTTTTCGACTGGCCGTGCTGGTGGAGTCCTAGCCTCCGAGTGTGGTACTTGGCTATCCATACGAGAGGTCTTCAGCGACACCTCCACCTTCGTACTGGTCTTCTTGCCCCTGCGTGGAACTCTGTTACCCGCGCTAGAGACGCTCTCATTCTTCTTCTTGATATCTTCTGGAACTATGTTACCCACGCCCGAGACGCACGTAGCGCTCTCCTCAGCAACCTCTGCCGCTTGTGGACCTATGTTACCCGCCTGGTCAGTGCCGCCCGGCACTACTACAGTCGAAGCCCACACGGCGCGACGACGCTCAGCGCTGAGACTTGCCGTCGTAGCAATTCCACCGGTTGCGAGGATCATCGCAACGCCTTCGTTGAAGTCAGCGACGCCTAGTACTTCTTCGGGCGCGTAAGCGCCTTGACGACCTTCTCTGGCGCCCCAATCCCGAACAGAGGTGGGAGCATTACTCGCCAAAGCTCTATCGGAGACCGCGGGCTGGCTAGCCCCAATGGCTTTGCCACGCCAATCGATCCAGGGCTCGTGCTTTTCGAGCCACGTCATGCCCAGGATCAAGTCGTACTTGTCCATGTCTAGGACAAGGAACGACTCCGTGCTGTCAAAGTCTTCAAACTTTACAGCCAGGTCCATCCGGACCCTAGGTACGTTAACCACCGTACCATCGGCCAGTCTCACCGAGACCTGGCCCCTGCCTTCGCTTTCACGGAAACCGTCGGTAAACTTGTCGCTATTCTGTGCGATCGTCTGGCGCCGAGCAAAGATCGTCAACGCCCCATAATCAATCAGGATTCTGGAGGGATCTCCGTATCCCCGTAGACTTGCGTATACCACGAGCAGTCCGCCGCTGCTCTTGTAACGGGCCTAGGGTATGTCCGTCACTGGCTTACACCTAGCTGTCGAGGAAGCGTCTTGTTCTCAGTAAGACCGAGAACTAAGCATTAAGTCCGAGGTAAAATCAACTCTGATTTATTATTAGACCGGGGCGCGAGCCTTAGAACTAATGTGAACCACTCAAATAAAGGTCGACAGCTGATTGGCTGAAAGTGGGGTCTGTCCCCCCACTTTCAGCCAATCAGAGGATGCCGAGTCAGCACATGCATGTCGAGTGCCGACCATACCTACTTATGTAATATCAGAAAGATGTCTAGCTACTTATGTAAATGGAGGGCCCATTACAGCTCTTCCTCGTTTCGAAAGCACCCAGGGTCTCAGGGGCTAAGACTCCATGACGTGAGCCATCCGTACTCCTACCATAGGGACTTAGACATTCCCTAGTAGGGCCTCGCTCCTACTGGTGACCCCAGTCCCACTGGCTCTTGGATCGTGGCTTCTGCCAAGGGCCCCTCGAGCCACTAGGTTCGGAAGGGAACTTCCTTTGCCCTCCCACAGGGCAGGCACGTTGCATGTGCCCGAGCATCCTACATCCGTAGCAACGGATTGAGCTCTGCACGGCCGTAACCAGTTCCATCGGTACCGGACCAATGCTAGCTCCAGCTGCTGGAGATCCTTGCACTGCGCCTGACGACGCATTGTGGTCTTGCCACACTGACGTAGGAGTATGAACCTGTCGGTGGCTGTACTCCTCTTGGAGGGTGATCTGGATCGCCTCCTCTATAGTGTTCGCATGCACGCGGAACAACTGAGTGCGGGATGGGCCCACCTTCAGGCCATCCATTAACACTGTCACCTTGATGTGTTCAGGTAAGTATTTTTCCTATCAGAGATGCAGCAAGTACTCGCATCTCCTGGATGTACTCATGCAGCTCACACTTCCCTTGTTTACAAACAAGGAAGCGTGCGCGCTGGTGATACTCATAGTTCGCCGCAAGGAAGGCTGCTCTAAGCTGTTGACACAGCTGGGACCAGTTTTTGAAGCAACCTGGCGTTGTTGCTTCGCGCGTGTACGCCCAAGGCTTCGCCCGACCTCCCAGTTTGAATAGGGCGAAAGCGACCCGAAGTCGCTCGGTCGAGATGAGAGCCGCGTCCATCGCGAGCTCTACCTCTGTGACCCAGAAATGAAGGTTCTCTCCCTCCTTCCCTTCATAGGGATTGACCTTAAACCTCAACAGCATAGGTTGGACTGACTTTAGTTCAGCCACGGGGCCTGTAGCCCCTGCACGTGAGCAATGAGCCCCTCTCATACGTGTCAAACGCCTCGATGCGTTCGACCTGCTCGGCAGGCGTAGCAGCCGCCAAGCCTCGGAGGGCATCTCCTCCAAAGATGCCCACCATCTTCCGGACCGACTCGAGCTGAGCATCGGTCAGATGAGGGAACTCCCCTCTATCCATCTTGGCTTTCCTTGTAGGAGCCACAGAGGATTCAGGTAATCGATCTACCCGTGTAGGCGTGAATTGTCTACAAGTACTATCAAGTGTGACAGAGTCACACGAGGACCTTGCTTGAGGATATGTGCTATCAAGAGCATGCAAACTCGAAGTGAACGGCAGTTCACTAGTCCCTGGTAATTGGTCTGTAATACAATTTACAAATTAACTGTAGTTTGTGCTAAATGAAATCTGGTCGCATCTTATTGGTTGGCCCAAAGTCACACGACCTACGAGCCGGTAGTGTATCCCACACCACTGACCTAAGAATTTTCGTTTGCAAATACTCTTGAAGTATATCTACTTCTTTAGGCGGTATCCAATTTGGGATAACCCCGTTAAACTGTGCCTGACGATTGGCAAACTCATCTACTGAACTTGTGGGTGCTGTTACTGAATATGACAGTCGTGGATAGCATAATAACCGCAGTAGTCATTCCGGCCAAAACCATTAATGTGTCCTCCATTAGCGTCGCGTAGATTCAAAGCCTCGGAAACATTGATCGAGCAGAAATGACGAACATAATTACCACAAATCACGCACGATCATGTTGTTGAACGCTCTTCGCTTCACACCACACACTGTATGGTGTCATACAACGCTGTGCTTGCCTCGGTAGTTTGGCGTTGACCACGCTGCGATACTCGTATATCTGTACCATCAGATCTTTTTTCGTAGTTACATCATCCGAAAGTTTGACACCTTGGTCCGTTGTCATGCAGGCTTAGCTGCCATCATAAACCGCTTGGAGATGATCACGAGCAGACTCGTAGGTTATGATGTTGCATGAAATAACGGATATAATGTCCAGCCTCACCATCACCATTAATTCCATTGTCAACATCCTTTAACGAACCACTAGAATAGTCATGCCTAGGTAGACGCCTTTACAGACAACGCCCCGCACTTTGTTTAAAAATGAAGATCGGAATCATATTAGTGCCTACCACTGTTTGATGTATTAGAGTATTCAGCAACACCACATGAGTCTTGCGAATCGACCTACTTCATCTAAGATGTCATAACTATGCAATCTATTCTCTCTCGTCTCAACAATTACCGTGTTGTGATTCGTACCATATGTCGCGTAGTAGCGCCCCAATACCGCGGCTTCCTCGAAGAAGTATTCCACGGTAGCCACATCATTCGCATCGTAGTTAGAGCAAATATATCGAAACATTTCCATCAAACTGGCCGTTTTGAATATCACCCTACACGGCGCAAATTCTCTAAGCTACCTTGAAAGCTGTACGATCTACGTGGGCTTGGTGAGTATGATCAATAGTAAGTTAAGTCGCAATCCAGTTTCGTTGATTTGCCCTAATTTATTAAGGAAAAGAAATGTTGTTTCGTCAGTTTCACATGATGTTCGTCGTCGCTAAGGAGTTGTTCTTACTGTAGTTACTAGTTTCTGCCTGACAGTGCGAGCCATCTTGATGAAAGTGGAGTTGATGATAGTGGCTTCATCGCCCTTTTAGAATGACATGCATCCAGTAAGCGGGGAACAAATATATTGTCATTTGTATAGGTCCCAGTCTCGAACCAGGAACAATTTGAAGGGGCATGAACACGCGGTCAGTACTGCTCTCATCACGTTTGACTTGTGCGTTATTCAATGTGAAATCAGACTCTTGCGGTAGGGATGTCACGTGGTAAATGCATGTAAACATACGATATATATGGCATCCTGACAAAAGAATAGTCGTCTAGCGGTATTATAGCTACGAGCAATGGTTCATAGCTTGACTGGCAGCAGAGCCTTTGACAAGCGGTATCGTGGTGACCGCCAGCAGCAACATGACGACGACCAGCGCTAGGTCGATGGCGAACACCACCTCGGAAATGAGCAGCATTTAGCAACAGGCTTTCGGCAACACCATCACCGCGACAAGCATTGGAAGAATGATCGTTAGTAGGGACAGGGCCTTCGTTGAGATCTATGATGACGACGGCATTGCGGAATTATCGTTGTGGCCGTGTTGAATGCGATGCTGGGTATCTTGTGTTGGGTTTGCCGGACAAGGCAAATTGGGTACTGATGTCATTGTGAATTTTTGAGCAAAACGTTCGCACGCTCTACTGATTCAAAGATGGCTCAGGTTGAAGTTTATACCGATTATGCCAATCAGCAAGAACAATTTGATTATTTCCAAAATATTGATGACTTCTTGTTTGTATCGAAATATTCATATTTTGCCTGCGATTCGACAAATATTTGTTGGAAAGTTTCGGGAATCCCATACATCCCAGACGGATAAAGCGTGGGTGAGCACGACGCCACGAGTGACGGCGAAACCACATGCGATGGCTAAGGCACGGGCAGGAACCCAAACGGGTGCGACGCAAGCATAACAGAAGGCCACGTGTGACGATTTGTGGTCCTCGACACGGAATGGGACGACTCCAACTCCGACTGCCAAGCAGCAGATAAAATCCTGACTTATGACGGACCATACGAAGGAGTCGGCAGTGCAACCCGTGACCACAGGCAATCTTACTACGGGGCAACACAAAGTTGATGGTAACAGTGGACGAACCTGACAGACGACTTCAATAGTGCATCGAGGCCAAGTGCGGAGCGTATGATAGGCTCCAACATCCACGAGCGACGTCAGCAAACGACGGTGAACGGCGGGATTGATGAAATGGACGACACTGCTGAAAACGTAGCGACTTTCTTAATGGAGGAAGTTGTGCTGAAATTTGACGCTTTCAGAGAACACCGGAAGGACGGAGCTCCGGAAATGACGGGCAAGGTGTTTGATGAATTGGTTACGCTATTGCAGGCTAAGCAGGTAAACCCGGTACCCTACCGACCTCAGATGATTGGTCATGTCGAACGGTTCCACCGTTCATGGAAGGATTGTGTCTCTACATTCATGTCGAACGAGCGGCAAAACGACTGGAACTTGTGGGTGAAGTTTGCAGTGTACGCCTACAACTCAGCAATGTACAGCACAGTGGCGTTCACACCGAACGAGTTAATGATGGGTCGGAAGTTACGACTGCCTAATGAGTTGTTACGACGAACGGAAGTAAAGGATGCTGGCGACTTGATGAAATATCACGGTCGATTGTTGGCGGCAATGGAACGGAGTCACCAACACGCGGAAGGTGCACGGTGCCGTGAGCAGGAACGACAGGCTCGGTATTATAACCGAACAGTTCGAAAGAAACGAGAACTCGCAGTTGGAGATCGAGTTTGGCTCTACAACACTCCACGAGGACGAACGGCAACAACGTTCGTTCACCTGTGGATGGGATCACTAAGAATAGTCGAACCGGCAGGGTATGAAAACTTCTTATTACGACGGGAAGATAAGGTTGGCAAGCCCGAGACCATGATTGCACACGTCTCGTTCTTGGTGAGCTATCACTATCCTGAACAACTACTAAAGCAAGTGGCAACTGACATAGACGAACAACTCCGACATGAAGATCAAGACGAAGGATCACGGAATGTCCGAGCGTCAACTGCACCTGTACGGACAACGACGCCAATTCATAGTCGAACTAAAGCAACAAGAAGCACGAAACGAAATCACACGGCAATGGATGGCGAAGGAACGATGCATGACACGCGTTGCCGAGTGGTGGAACGACGACGTAGAGGAAGACGAAACCGCGCAGGACAACATGTCCTACGATACGAACTTTGGCCACTCGGTGACGTCAGGAATTGGACGACTGGAGACGGACGATTGTGAACGACAAGCAACGGCCAAAAGACGGCTAGATGGGTCACGGTCAACGAGTACGATAGGTTGTACGACTGCGGTAGGATCGTGGAAGACCCTGCAATTGAGGAAGACGTGTGACAGGATGAGCATGCGGAACGGGCGTGATGATAAGCTAACGACTCTAGCTGGCGAAGAGGGGTTTGACTCAGGCATACGCCACATGCCCGGTGAGTCGGCAGCACTGATTGAACCGACAGATCCCACGTCAAGCATGAAGCACGTGCTTCCTTCTAGATTTCTCAACTGAGAGGCGACGCGTGCAAACTTTCACGTTTGCACGCTATAGCTCACTTCCACGTTTGCTCTCGACAGCGCAACACTGGCACACTGCGCTCGACAGCGTAGCACTGGCACATTTGAGCTCGGCAGCACAACCTCTCCCATTTGCGCTCGCATACGACTAGAGCACAGTGCACGGAGTACTGGGCGAGTGTAGCGGAAAGTGGACGGGCAGAGAGCACGAAGCTCTCAAGTCGGCTGACGGTTGCTATGGTACAGGGTAGACGCCCGAGGCGTACGCCCAAGTGACTAAGCACGGCGTCACTGAAAGCTTTCCAACGCACAAGCACTGGTAATACGTTTATTGAGGACTGTTAGATAGTCTACGTAGCTGTCGACCTACGAACGATAATACAAATAAGTGGCGCTGTCAGTGGGGCACGCACCGGCGGCATGGCAGAAGTTCTGCCAGACGGACTTCTGGACTTATATTAGCACTGAAGGACGGTTAGTAACAACGTGCACTAACTGAAGATACGTTATAATTATATAACTACGAAGCAAATCTTTGGATTGGAAAGGCACCATGTTCGGTTTAATAATGAGCAGTGCAATGCGGATGATTGTATTGACTATAAGTTGTAATGCCGTTCACAATCTGGTGTTAGTCCATTTTTACGATTTCAAACGTCTAATAGAACTGAACTATGTATTAACAGTAAACACGGTGCTAGAAACACTTCCCCTTTTCGATTCCGAGATGACCGCTGATAGGTCATTCTTGGTAGCACATCAAAAGAATCAAACTAATAGCACAATATATATAGACTGTCAGCAGTGCTGATGCAGCACCGCCAGTATCAATCTCCAGTGAACAGCACATCTTAAGAATTGCCATGCGACCAAGGGCCGGAGTTTACCCCACCATGTTCGTTGTGGTTTGAGCTTTATGTCACTCCTAGGTATAAATTTCAAGTGAAAGAGTCTTAGAATCTAGTCATTTTGTATAGACAGGAATTCACGGTAGCGTAGAACTTTCCCAGGTCAGTTGGTTGAACGAGTAGTGATCTTGGAGAAAGACTTGAATGAACAACCCTTCACAGCCACAAAAGGAGTTCCGTGGGATGCTGACAGTACAACACCTAATGGGCTAATATCACTTGATGTGCTGCTCATGTAAATGTTGGCTCCCGGAAAGTACAAGCGCTTGCACAATGAACAACGAAACACATCGATTCTCACTATTCTGGCTACTTTGAAGAGGCAAGGACTTGAGCACCACTGAAGCGGGTATTCGGAGTAAATTGCACTCCATCGAAATTCAATACCTTGCTGCAAAGCGATATCTTGACGAGAGGAATATCAATGGTGACGACATTCTAACTGGAGTATTGGACAATGAAACGGTGGCCAAGGTGTTATCGATTTGTCCTCATTTCAATGAACTCTTACCAATTTCCGTCACTCGAGATATTTGAAAGATTTAGCTGCGAGGCAAACATAAATCGTAAAGGGGATCAAGCCGAAGAAACCGATTCAGATAATAAGGGGAAGTTAGTGTGTTCGAAGGCAAAGCGTAAAGCGAAGGAGGTGGATCAACGTCCTCGAAAGCGTCGTCAGATTATCTCAACTGAGGCCGCACATTCTGGAGTCGACGATGAAAATCATTCAGAAGTAGCCCGTGTGTAGAATTGCGTACGACGCACCACTGCCAACGCCAAAATTGGCGGTGAGTTGGACGGCAGAACTGGGTTGAGCGAACGAATTATTACCAGTTGGGTTTTAACGAGCAGTTACCAACCGAGTTCCAGCGCCAAATAGCCGAAGTCCGACTGGATCACGTAAAAAAGCGCAGCGAAGTTGTTCTTGAGAGTGAAATCAAGGTGCGTGATGAAATGATGAAGTGCGATATTGATGTCAAGCGAGGTCGAGGTCACGTGCAGTTATTGCTGGAGAGAGTGTTGGCTCGTCTGGCGATGCAGGAACAAGGCGTTTCCAAGGACGAAATTGACCTTGCCATACCACTGAAGTAGCAGACAGTAAAAAGTAGTATGGGCAATGGAGCTATGAGGCTTCGTATTTGAAGATCGTGGAAATGATAGCTAATGTATGTATGTTACAGCTTCTTGCAAATCATGGTACCATGTAGTATCACCAGAGCAGAGAGTGAAGCCAATTACCACAGCAGCGTGAACACTACGATGGACAGACAATTTCACGTGAACACTACGATGAACAAGTTCAACAGCGAAGACTGACATGAACGACCGACACTAGGTTGACAGCGTCATCCAGCATCTACATAATCTGAGCGTGTACCGCGTAATCGCGGCAACTTCATAATCAAGGAACAATGGTTGGTGGCGTGCGCGCGCAACCAGTGGGGACAGGAGAAGTAGGAGTTAGGAAGAATAACTCGTGCTTTAATAGACTCACTTCGCAATTTGCTTTCAAGCGCTTATACAGACTACATACCATTCATTAAGTGCTGATGCAGACTGCGCCACATACCGAATTTTTCTTAACCCCCACTTAGGCTTGTTAAATCGACCAATCCGATCGGATCAGACTGAGTATCGACTAAGAAACCATCTGTCGATATGTCATTACAAAGGTAAACCTCATCAATTCTCTGGATTTTAATCCAGAGTTTCTATAGAGAGGTCATTCTACCCAAAATAACTTTGGAATCGAATAATAAATTTGATTACAAATACAAGTAGATTAAACTATAGAGGTTATCGACAACCTCCAATTGTCCACCACCAGGCAGATTTCACGTTATGCTACATCAATCAAAGTTATGCCTCACAAGCATCACCGTACTGCTTTACAAAGGTATATGGCTCAAAATAGAAAAAAATAAGTGCCAATAAGAGGTGAGGTCCCTTTACTTTCATACCCGAGTATCGATATCTCCATGAAGGACCGCCGCTGAAGTCAGCGCGGAACTTACGCTGATGGGCATCACAAAGACCTCTACGTCGACAGATCTGGTGAAACCTGTTAGTGCGACCTAAAACGTTATTAAAAGTTATCAAAATAACGTGGACGCTACGTGTACTATCACTTGCTGCAGTTTCATGGAAATTGGCCTCCGATGTGCTCTACTTGTGCTTTCAAGACGACGATTTAGGACCTGGCACACGCTATTCTGCGGAGATTAATAATGTTCGCCGCCTGCTGGATCACTTACAGAGCTGTCGTGATGTCCAGTGCCTGAGGAGCTTGAACCACTGCCACAGCTAGTATCCTAGTCGTCCCAGATCAAGCTGTTTTCGTAGCTACTGTCGGGGCTTGAAGTTGCAGCAGGGGATGCATCGCAGCCTTCGCTAATTGTGGACGATCATTCGACTTGACACCTAGTGATGTCAGTGCTTGTGCTGTAGTAATCGTCAGTCGACGGTAACGATTACTGTCGTTGAAGATTTGGGAGCACCCGATGCCGTGAAGGAGCGCTGAAAACAATGTGATAAGGGATATTTGGGAGTTGGGTCCAGCGGACACGTGAAAACTGTCATCTTTTACCAGATCTCGCATCTCCCATTTGGTAGATGTTCATAGTAATGGCGGTAAGATGAGATTTTTCAGTAACTCCATTGATGCATCACCTGTAGCTGTACGTCCACCAAAATCATAACATAATAGAGAAACCCTAAACAGTGTACGTTGAGAGGGATGGTGCTGTCATCGCTTCGAGCGCAACGGAAGAGAACCGAAGTGCTTACTATTTAAGCTAGATGTAAAGTCTGCGATTTGATTCACCACATTACACAGAGTTTTACAGTCTTATGTAGATCTTCTGCACTATGGTTGCTTCAAGATTGGTATGAGCTTCGTTGAACTCCATGAACGACTGCATTTCTGATACGGCTGAAACAGCATCGTCTCCGAGCCTTGCGCGTCGAATGCTAACGATAGCACCAGCAGCTGAGAATGCCTGCTCGCTTGGAACTGATGTCGCCATCACGGCGAGATAGTCCCGAGCCATCATCCGATTCCGTGGAAACTGATCGAGGGTTTTCATCCACGCACAGACGTCGTTGCTGCTTGTTTTAGATGTCATCGTGCGATCTCGGTGAGCCAGCCATCGATCCAGCTCCGATGCAAAAACCTCCCCATCAAACCTGTCAGATTCTTCAAAGCCGAAGTTGTCATCTATTAGCTGATGGAGTACTTCACCCAGAGTTACTTCCTCAGCTTCTTGTTGGTTCACGGAGGGTGTCCTAACACCTTGAAGCTGAGTCTCGTACCAAACTCGGTACCTGTACTCGTACTCATCGAGCACAAATTGTCGGATGGGAGCCATGTCATCCATTACTTTGGGCAGAAGTGTCTTCGCTCGTGGGTCTAGTACAGCTGCAATTTGTGCTTCACGGCTTTTCACTAAGTCATCGCATTTATCGAGTTTCTTCTTGAAAGCAGTTGCAAAATCAGAGATGTAGCGAGTCGCTGTCTCGTTAATTGCTTTTACCGCGTTCTTTGATACAAGCTCAAAGACGACCACCGCCATCCCGAAAGTTGGGTAATTTTTCCCCGACATCATTGTGGTGGCAGCCTTTACTGGAGTTAAGAACTTGCATAATTCGTCCAGTGCATGCCAAATGCTGGCATCAAGAGGAGCAGCAAGCCGATCGTCTGACCCAATTGAGAAATCTCTGTAACCTTCGTGGCGATCACGAATACGCCGTAACAGCTCTTCAATGGACTTTCGTAGATGAATAGCAGATAGTACCATAGACCACATACTATTCCAGCGCGTGGCACAGTCTAACACAGGTTGCCGAACCTTGACCTTCAATAAATTGCAAATTCGTTCAAGTTCTTCATTCAGCGAGGTGGAGTCTGCCAATTTTCTTAGTATGTCACGAATTTTACAGATGCTGGTATCGACAAACGAGCATTCATTGAGGCCTTCCTTGACAGCCAGCTGCAACACATGGGCAAGACAGCGAACTTGAAATACATTTTGAGGTTCATTGAGTGCATGACTGGATTCTAAACCCATCGCTGTGGTTGACGGATGAATTGTTTCACACGTGTGCTCTTGAATTGCGCCTGGTAATTTTGATCGGATAGAACGTACCATCGCTTTGTTGTTCTTTGCATTATCCGTTGTGATAGCCCAGATCGTCACTAACAGGGCCCATCCATAGCTTTCACCACGTCTAGTAAATGATCGGCTAGGCGCAGACCAGTATGCGGATACGCAACCCTTCTGAAGCCTAAAATAACGCTGCGAAGATTCTAGGCTTCATCAATCCAGTGCATTGTTACTACCATATAGCCTTTTTTCGCAGCTGACGTCCACATGTCAGTAGTTAGAGAAGTACGGCTCGTTCGAACATCGCGAAAAATTAGACAGCTGATAATTGTCTTTCGGTCAAGATCCTTTTCCAGTTTCCATCGCGTGATTACGCGATTCCGAATTGTTTGGCGAACTGGGACTTTATAGGAGAGCTCTAGCGTGGCGCAAAACGCAATGAATTTTGGCTGATCGATTGTTGCAAATGGTAGCGCATTCTCGACAATCCACTCGACAAGCGCGTTATCGACATCAGCTTTGCAGAACTCACTTTCAATGCGCTGCTTGACGATTCTCTCAAACCCGTAGCACAACAGTTTAGTTTGTTTTGTCGAATGGGTCTCATTTGTACCGTTATACTCGTTTTTGTGATAGGTTTTGAGCTGATTCCGCATTGTAGTATGAGCCTTCGAAGTCCATACTTGTTCTCGATTATCACGTTCACAACACTTACAGGAGTACTTGCCATTGCCAAGTTCAGTAATGAAAGCCCAAATATCTGAACGCTTACGCGACCTCAGCTCACTAGAGGTAGCTGAGTTCCCGGTAACATTGGCTTCGGCATCGTCCAGCACGTTATACAGGCCTTCATCGCCGTCTGGGGCACCGCGATCGTCGTCACCTCCCATGCTAAACTAGTTCTGATCTGAGCTTGAAAGGGGCATAAGTGTCGATGTGGAGGGTTAGCATCCGGATCCGGATAAGCATTGAAAATCGATTCGAACCGACTCGAACCGACTCGAATCGACTCAAATCGACTCTCTGACTGTAAGATACTCTTGGATTTTTAATAATGAAGAAGAGAATCTTAGTATAAACCATGACAGGTCCCTCTCCAGACAGCATCATATCGGATTTGAAATCGATCGAGTCGACTCGATCGTTTGAGCGAGCAAATCGATTTGGACTGGTGCAGATCCGACTGAGTCGAACGACCCAATCGTATCGATTAAATTTTTAACATCCCTACCCCCACTACAAAGGGTGCAAAATCCATACTAGGATTTGAAAATCGAAAGGGTGCAAAATCCGTACTAGGATTTGAAAGTATTTTTTTAAGAAAAAAATACATTACAAAGGAATTCAAAGAGACCTGCACTACTTAGAGCGTCATCGCTGACCTCTTCACCCAAATTTAGCTCCTCTAGGTTATCGCGGCTTCACACTGTACTAGGTCTATCTGCCGGAAATTTACGCTTGTCAGTAGTAGCAAGCTTTCGGAACCCGCTTTGGAGTAGGTAGGCGGTCCCATGCATTCGTAAACCAACATCAAAATTGCTCGAGACGGTGCCAGAAGCCTGTTCTCCTGCTGTGTGTCGTTCCCTCGGTGTGAGCAGAGTTGGTACCGCAGCTACTCAACCTAAAGTGATCGCAACTCCAGCTTAAATGGCTTCATCCAAGCGATATCCGCCGGCTTGCGCGAAGACGTGTAGCCCGGTAGGATTTTCATTAACACCACATCAATTATTTCTGTGTATTCAATAACGGGATGGACCCGGTGCCCGCAAAGCTAAAGTCCTCAGAGAAGTATTATTTTTTCACCTAAGTTTTCTCTTGAGCTAAAATAAATCTTAAAAGAATAATTGACAATCTTGTAATGCACAACCGTTTTGACTGGTATAAATCTGAACAATGTTCATTAGTGGTGACCACTTCGCCCCACACGACATGCCCGAACCCATTCTGGAGTTCATGGAATTTCTCCTTTAGTTTGCAGTGGCTTGAATCGAATAATCACATCCCACAGTCAACTAACTACTAGTATTTATGTACATGATACACTGTCGACTGGGGGTGCCAGTTCTCCCAAATCTTTTGGCTACTGCATCTCTCTTGAGATTTGACTGGGGTGTCTAATGAGAAAGAAAACCTGGTAATCCGTTGTGATTACGCTGCAGCGACGAAAACGTGTTATTTGTGCGGCCATCTCGGTTCAGCAGTTCATTTCACAAAAGCAGACACGAGAAACTAAACAGAGCCTCAGTCATAATGGACGTCTCCATTCTCTACCCACCAAACAACCACAAGCTCAGCAGCAATGTCATTTTTGATGTAAAACAGCGTGCAAGAACAAGCAGAAGTTGCGTAGGTGCACATGTTGGAGTCAATGCGCAAGACAACTCGAATGCTATTGGACAGATACAATTCCACACCGCAGACAGAAAGCAACTCACTCACACTCGTCAACAATGTGACGTATCTGGTGCGAGAGCAGCACTACAAACCATCGAGTCTCCACAAAGAAACATGACCGTAGCAGAACTATTGCGTCTCGGAGAGAAACTGCTCCGTGAAAGCCACCGGAATGACCAGAGACGATACAGAAAGAAGCAAGACGACTATATGGCCAGTCTCGAAAAAGACACGTGGAAACTACGCAAAGAGATTGAAAAGTTGGAGTGTCGTCATCACAGTGGTCCTTTGAATGACCTCGTCAAGATTGCCATGGAATACTTTGACCTCGTCACTCAGGATGACAGATTCTCCAAAACGGTAAAGCCAGACTTCGTGAAAGCTACCATGGTTCCAGATGTGATTTGCCATTCAGGATGTGGTCCAGATGCAGTGGTAAAGGGCATGAGAGTTCTTCAATGGTTCAACAACGTGGACGTAAAGCTCAAAAGTCTTCAGCTAAGTACCAATGATTTGGTAGTCGCTCAGACGACTACATTTCTGACCATCACGGAACGAACACTGCACTACTTATTTCCACACCTGTTCAGAAGCTCTGATGAAAATCTCCAGCTCCTGACAAAGCTACTGGGACAACGCATTGTTGTGTGTGGCTCGACATGCTTCGGTTGGGATGGCATCGCTGGTCGCGTAACCAGCGTTTCAACTCAGTCAGATCTGCTAACTCCGATGTTGCATATCCTTGGAAATCTTGAGGATGTCTCGCGCGTGTTCGAGAAGGCTTTCATTACTCTAGATCTCAAATGGAGCGGAACAACACTGTAGCTTCTTGATTTGCAAATTCCATTTGTTGATCCACCAGCATTGTCGTAATTTTGCGTCTTCATCATTTTACTGGGTCATCGTGATTGTTCTGAGACGGTTGATAGCTGCTGCTAACTACACACCCAAACACAAATTTAACCACAGATGTCAGTGCAGCACTCAAGACTACGGTCCTGTCGGCAAACATTTAAGCACCTCAAGTTTACGAGGCCGGGTGTAGAACCCAGACTTTTTGTGGAATCCAACCACGTCAAGTGAACCCGTGCGATCTACTTCACTTTCAAGCATATCTAACACCTCCTGTACACATTGTTTGAAAAGGCATACATCAGTAATTGTTCAATTCCCAATGTAGATACCGTGATGATTTTACCGCAAGGGTGCGCTTGCCGTCCATGAATGAGCGAACTTTTTGGATAGCATCGGCAATGGTGCGCACTTGGCTGGGCTCCACAATCTGCTCCACGGCACTCAAGTCCAAATGTACCTACAAAGCCAATAATATGTCAGTCAAATGTGACTTCATGCTGTCTTTTGTCATTAATCGTACCTCGCCGTATTGGATGTTGCCAAGGCCACGCGAAACAACTTTGCCATTGACTTCAAAGCCGCGGCTTAGTGGAATACGAGACTTGAAGCCACCAAACTCTGCGTCCTGTTGAATTTCGCCATGCAAACTTGCGATCTTCTTCGCCTCAGCAGTCACGTCTCGAAGTTCATATGAATCCATCATAATAACATGGTCAGCAACAGAAAAGTAGTCACCAGCACCACCGATGACTAGCACTGACGAAACGCCACGCTGAGTGTACAGCGCGCGCACCTTCGATATGAAAGGTGTGATGGGTTCCTTGTCTTTTACCACAAGTTGCTGCATTTTCCAGTCACGAATCATGAAGTTGGTGGCGCACGTGTCTTCGTCGATGAGCAGCGTCGTTGCGCCGACTTCAAGCGCTTCAACAATGTTAGCTGCCTGTGACGTACTTCCAGAAGCATCAGCTGTGGAAAAGCAAGTCGTATCCTGCTTGAACGGCAAGTTGTCGATGAAAGCGCTGATGTCGGTGCACACCACGCTACGTGAGTCTTCCGAACGAATTTTAGCCGCGTTAGGATCCACAACCACGAACTCCCGTCCGTCCGAAGGAATATGATTGTACACACCAACTTCCAGCGCCTTGAGCACTGTGCTCTTGTCGTGGAAACCTCCACCCACAAGCAACGTTACACTTTGAGGAATACCCCTACCAGTGATCTCCTTACAGTTAGGTAGAGTAAACGATCTGCTCAATGATTTGGGCGACTTGAATGGAATTGCCTTAGGGTTATCCGGAGAAGCCTTCGTAACTTCGCCGTTGCTGGTGGTTTACACAGTTGGACAAACTTGTTCTTTTGTTTGCGCCACTGATAGATGCTGGCGCGCTTGCTTTGGTGGTCAGAGTCGACGAAATTCTATGTGTCTCGAAGTAGATAACTACACCTAGTCGAAACTGCTGTGTTGGCACAAAACGCTTGTACCCGCGAGACCGCCTCCGTTGACGCTGTGCTTCTGTCATCCTTAGCACATTGAGAATTGAATATGCTAAAATCAGTTTTCATGGGGGCTTCAGTGTGTCTAGCCAATCTGTCTCAGTTTGTTGATGAATGACGTTACTGTGATATATTGTCAATGCCACGATAGCTCTTGCTACAACATATCAACTATGAGCGCCACAACGAATGCCTCAAGAAACAACGCAACTCAAAACGGGCAGATAACCGAAGTGCGAAAGTTACCGTGTCCTTGTCGTGAAGTTCGCAATATATACTGAGTAGCTGTCAAAGAAAGAAGAAAATGAGCGAAGACGACAACAAGCTGGAGATAATGACAAATACGCACTGAAGCTTTTGAATTCGCATGATGAGTTGACCCTTATGCTTTCGCGCGAGAAAGAGACGACCATCCGTCACGCTGCCGCCGCTGAAATGTCGAATTATGACACTGGCTACGTCACGAGTTATTCGGTCATATTGAAGGAATGCTGCAGAGTTGGGATGAGTATTAAATTAAACTAGCTATAATTATATACATTATTGTATCAAGATTGGTTAATATTATAACCCATAAGAGGTAGTCTAGGTCTACCAAGAATTAGTATAATAGTAACATACCGACTTCCTCTGTTCATTGCTGACGCCTGCTTATAACTGACATACCCGCTAGCCCAATCAAATCACAGAATCGCATTCCTTTATTTATTACTGACAGCATTTTCGCTTTGCGTGCTTGCCATCAGAATTAAATTGGCGCCATGCCTCGCAAGCGTCAAGCATTCTCGGCAGGCGAGAAGCTGAAAATGCTATCTGCCTGGGTGGAATGTGGTGATATTAATGCTGTTATTGCCACATTCGACCAATGAAGTCATCGCGTATGCTGCATCAATCAACGTGGTGCTGATGAAGGTGCCTCCGAGTGCAACCGCAGTTTCGCCACCGGCAGATGTGGCTTGGTGACCTCGCACTGCTCGCAAGGTAGAGGCCACTGCCTCGTGACACAGTACTTTGTGCCAGGCACGAGATCAATCTCGTGCCGAACTCCCCGATCCGGCGGGAGTTGGGATGGTGGGTGCTTCGTAGATGCCTTCTTCGCCGAGAAGGCGAAGTCAGGCATGGTGCGGGAGTCGAAGTCCCCGCACTCGACGCCGACCTTCTGCGTTCGTAAACCGAACGGGAAGTGGCGTCTGGTTCACGCTTACAACAAGCTGAACAATGCGACGGTACCGGCACAGACGCCGATCCCTCGCAAGGATGTGTTGCTGAACAACATGTCGGGCTGTACGTTGTACAGTGCCCTTGATCTGGTAGACGGATACTACCAGATCCTGATGCGGGAGAGTGACATTCCTCTCACCGCAGTGAGCACCCCGAGTGGGATGCTTTGGGAGTGGCTAGTGGTGCCACAAGGGCTTTCGAATGCCCCAGCGACATTCATTTGCTTGGTCCCCCAATTGTTTAGACCATTGCGTACGTTCGCACAGACGTCCTTTGACGATATATTCGTCCATAGCCGTGCCGAAGGCGGTCAGACGGCTATGGAGGTGCATTTGAAGCGCCTCCGTCGAGTGTTTGAGGCCATGAGAGCCAACAAGCTCTATGCCAACATCGATAAGTGCGTCTTTGCAGCTGTGGAGATAAAAGTCGTCGGTAGCTTTGTCAGCAGGCTTGGCGTGTGCGCCGATCCAGGGAAGGTCAAGGCCATAGCGGTTTGGCCGACCCCAAGATCGCAGAAGGACCTCCGGAAGTGGTTGGGCTTAGCTAACTATCTTCACGCGTACAGCGCAGGGTACGCTGAACTAGCTCGACCCTTGTCGGATCTCTTAAAGAAGGATGTTGACTGGGTCTGGGAGCAACAGCACCAGGATGCTTTCGACAGCACCAAGGCAAGCTTACAGCATGCGCCAGTCCTGGCTCTGGCGGACTAGGACTTCCTGTGTCAGCGGATTGCTGGAAGTCGATGGGTCTCGACTTCGTCTTCGGCCTGTCAGCCGATGGCAAGGGATACACCGGTATCTTGGCGTTTATATGCCGTTTGAGCAAGATGTACCATCTCGCTTCAGTACGTGACAAGGCCACAGGGAAACAAGCTGCACAGCTGTTCCTAGATAGCGTATTCCGCTATCATGGTTTGCCAGAAACCATAGTCTCCGACCGAGACCCGCGTTTCAGGGGTGCGTTCTGGGACACCCTGCTCCAGTTGTTGGGAACTAAGTTGACGATGTCAACTGCTTACCATCCGTCTGAGGATGATCAGACGGAGCGCGTCAACCGTGTGCTCGAAGATACTCTACGGAGCATCTGTGCCGAGGCACCTCGGTCCAGATCGGACCAGCTGTCTATGGTTGAGTTGCGCTCAACAATGCGGTACAAGCATCAACGGGGTTTACCCCGTTCTACTTGAAGTGGCAACGCCACCCTCAGGTACCGGTGGTGGCATCGGTGTCTCCATCGAAAGTGGGGAGGGCTCGAAAAGCCATTTCCTCCCAGGTCTCGGATATCGAGCCAGGGTCTTTAAAAAACGGTTGTCAGTATTTATAGCCAACATGCCGACGCTATCAACCGGGTTAGAGACGCCATGGCGTCGGCCCAGGACAGACAAAAGGAGCACTCGGACAGAAAAGTAGAGGAAACTTAAGTGTATCTAAAAGGAGTGAATTAGTCCTATTAGACACTAATACTACCGCTAAAGGTTGTAAGATCTATCGAGAGCAACAAGTTGAAGCGTCGCTTCATCGGACCCTTCGTGGTCCTGGCCAGACATGGCGCGGCATACACCATTGACCTCCCGAAGTCACTGGCGACGCACCCGACGTTCTACGTGGGGCGGCTTAAGTGGTACCGTGATCCGCCAGGTCCTTCTCCTTTGACGGAGGAAAACCAAGGTGAGAGCTCATCTCTCCGAAACGAGACTGAACCCCTGGACAACCGGAGCAGCCGGTGTCGGACCTATGAATGGAGACAGGCTGGTACCCACGCGAATCATACGAAGGGTATGACGATGGCGCATGAGAAGAGCTCGGGTAAAACCTATACCCGTAACCCGAGTGGTACAAATACCCCTGCGGCTCGTAAGAGGGCATCCGACCATGTACCTCATGGCTTAGAGCGTCTAAACCTCGACGAAGTTCCTTCAGGGCGGAAGCCGGAACTCGGCGGTGAACACGCCCGTGGACCTCCCGAGTCTCACAACTGAGAGTGTCCACATCTTGATGAAGGGCCTCAAGGCCTCTGGCTTGCCAGTCTGGACGACAGCCTGGCCACCAGGTCCAAGCCCCAGGGCAATCTCGATCGCGTCCACGCGATCTCGAAGCTGACGGACCTCGTCGCTTAATAGGGACCACACATAGTCCCGACCCGAAGTTAGGGGTTCAGAAGGAAGAGGTTGAGAATGAGCCTCGTAATCAAATGCGTGTGAGGGCTCCTCCTACCCTCCTTGATCAGAACGGAAAGCTCCACTTCCATGTGGAGCGGGTCGCCCGAGAGCGGCGGCGCTCTGGTAAGCGCCAGCTGCTTGTGAAGTGGCAAGGTTATCCCTTGTCGTAGGACACGTGGGAGCCGGAAGACTGGTTCCAAGCTGACTATATGAAGGCTGTTGAGATTTGGGATCACAACAGCCGGGGCGTAAGTAGTCCACGGCTTCTTAGCCGCCTTACGGTGTACGGTCCCTGGGTTGACGGAACCGTACCCGCGCTCATCTTGAGCGTTGGACTTAGACTGCTGTCTAAGTCCCTCCATAACGGAGTGGAGTTGACGCTTAGCGATTAAGTGGGCAAAATCAATGCGAAGATCGCGCTTGTCCAAGATGTAGGACAGCAAGCAATTTTCTCGGAGTTCTTCCAACTCCTGAACTGAGAAGTTCTTTAGAAAAACCCATCTCCAGAACAGTTCCTCTGCCTGGGTCTGGGTTGTGGTGTTCTCGGGCTGTACCCAAGGGTAACCCCGCACGGAGAAGAGCCCATCACGGTCTTCCGGTTTCATTCGGAGACTCGCAAATTCCTTTAGAGGATTTCGGTGTGGTGCAAGCAGCACACACCTACCGGCCTCGACGTCGTTGACAAAGTCGGGTTGGTCCTGAACCAAGACACGCTCATAGGCGCCACGTGAGGTGCGGCCATGGTTAAGAACACGAGGGGCCTTGAGGTGCTCCAGAAATATGGGAGATCCTGACCCCGCATCCGGTGGACAGTATCCACGGGGATTCACCGGCGTGGGAGGCGCAGAGGACGATACCTCTGTAGTGCCTTGCTGTTGGGCTGCTTGATAACGTTCTTGCTGCTCTCGAGATCGTCAAAGAGATCTCTTGGGGATCGGTAATAGCCTCCTCTACGGCCTCATCCGACTCAGAGTCGAATAGGTTATGGTAACCTTTCGTTAGGCAAGACTCACGAAAAGGAGAGTCAGGGGCTGCGCGCTTCTTAGCAACAACAGCACCCAAGTCAGCCCGTTTTGAGGAGTTTCTTTCGCAGCTTGGGCTCGAGTCTTACGTTCGTCTAAGGTAAGGTTCTTGGCAGGTGATCTCGTTGAAGCCGCATTTGCCCCCGGTGATTCAGAATCATCTACAGGAGCGTCCTGTGCAGAAGTAGAACCCTTCGTGGATCCAGTAATGTCCTCGTTGGACCCCGATCCCGTTCTCATAGGGATATCGAAGACCGGGGACTCAGCTCCTTGACTATGGTCCCAATAGGCAAACCGGGGGTTGGGCTGATCGTCAGGCGGCAGGGAGATGGAGCGACAGCGTCAGGGGCTCCCTCACTGAGGCACAGCAGCGTCCAAAGGCTTCCATACACGATGTGGCCTTGTCTTTTGTCTTGGCCTTAGCAGTATTCGACCTCGCAGGCTTAGACTTGGAAGGCACCGAAGCGCTGTTGGTGCTTGCCTTCCGAGGCATCTTCAGAGAGGTTGACGTGGAAACCTCGGGTGATTGTCCCTTGCGCAAAAAGCTTAATGAAAGCCGCAAAGTCACAACGGTGGCTTGTCGATGGATGTCGACAAGAGAAGGAATGGGAGCGGCACTCTCTTCCTAACTCCTCATTGGTTGGAGGTGTTCCCAATCTAAGTAGGGGAGGATTTAACGGGGTTACATGAGGGGTACCCCAGATAGGGCACCGCCTCCAGGAGGTAAATACTCTGTCATAAGTGGTGTGGGTCATACCACTGCCACGTAAGTCGGGCGGCTGAGGGCCAACCAATAGTCTTTGACTTACTTTATATATATATAGAAAAGTACAATTAATTAGTAATTTGTATTACAGGATCTGTCATAAATCTACCTTAAACTGGCTATTAAATCCCGTCAGACCAGGGGCTTGTGAACTGTCGTTCACTTAGAGTTTGTACACTCTTACTAGCACGCTTCCTCAAGCAAGGTGCTCGTGTAACCCCGTCGCAGTTCTTCTTTTTGCACTTGCAACTCATGGTAAGTCACCCTTAAGGGGTTTCTCATTCTGCTCATTAATACCGGAAATACCTGATTAACACCCCGGGCACTATTTAGCTGTGCCCCCTAAAATCGGCAAAACGTTATGCATTGTTGAGTAAGTTACACCTAGATTTCCGTTAATTGTATATGATTTCGCCTGAAGCACTGCTCATAGTGCAATCCTACTCGTCAACCAATGTAATTTCGTCTAGCGAATCATGGAGCTCGTCCGGATTAATGCCCGAAACTTCTTGAGTGACATCAGCATCTTCCCATTTCGCACTGATCTTCTCACCATACAGGTCGTGCTATGACTTCTCACTCGACCGGGATGGCGATAAGAATTAAGATGAGAGCGATACTGAGACTGATAATTTGTGCATCTAATACCATTCTTCTACGTAATAAACAATTTAGTACACTTTGTTGCAAGACATCTAGATGCGTTTTATACCACATCCGTCCTTTGGCCGGATGTTTGGACTAACCTGATGATTTGACATGGAAAATCATCCGGGTATAAGTTCTGGTCAGGGTGAAATACGGGCAGTAAAAACGTCTTCGATACGTGGGTTGCCAAAGCGCGTGTACTCAACCTTGTCACTCTCCTTCATGCATTTATCTCGACGTAAAGCAGGTCCTTAAACGTCTTGTAGATAGCGACGTCTCCTGCTTGTAGATAAGGAGTGAGATCACTAAAAAGACCGGCCTGCTTGGTCAGGAAGTTGGAGAAAGAGTTGAAGCCATGCTGCATGATTGACTCTATTCCAGAGTTTCATACCCGTAAACTACGTGCAGACTGCCATCGAGAGCTGACGTATCAGTTCGCTTTACGCAAGTGCAGGGACGACGTCGTTCGTCGCGTCAAGGTTTACAGTGTACTCACTGGCTGTTTTAGTATGACTGTGAATCGTGACCAGAATGCGTCCAAGAACATCCCGCTCCTGACACTCCCTCACTTCTTGGGGCAAGATCGTCATCCAGCATTTTGTCGACAAAGACCGTAAAATTTAGTGTCGTTTTAGTGCCCTCGGGTTGCTAGGCGATAGTTGGTTGATTCTCCAGCATTAGTACTCGGATAGGGGACATTGACGTCTTTCATGGGGGTGGAAAATGCCCCCCAGGTACTAATAGGCATCTCCATTTATGCAAGACATTCGTGAAAAATACTGTAGTACGTAATTTCGAAGTAAGTCATCGCGCACGCACAGGTGTGCCCAATTGTATTGATTTGATTTATTGCTGAAGCAATTCCTGTTTCCAGAGCGCAAGTAGTTTGCGCAGCTCCGACTCCTTGCCAATCACAGCCTTCTTAGCGGCCAGTTCGCGCTGACTGCTTCCGTTTGCCGTGACGAGCACCTCATAATCATCCCCGCTCGTGTCGTCAAAGTCCTCTAGCTCGATGTGACCTGACACGTCATCACTCTCCCACGCAAACTTGACGGACAGTTCGTATCCACAGCGCTTCTTACCACGACTAAACACGATCTGCCACAACGAATGTTAAATTTCAGTCCAACAAAACCAATAACCCTCAAGTAACTTACCTTAGCTTCTCCGTCGCACTTCACAATGGACGTGGCCTTGATAGATAGTCCCTGTGCCTCGTCTTCGACGCTGAACGACGTCAGGATATGATGTTTAAGCCGCTCACGCGCCCACTCAGACTTGTCGCGCTCCTCCCTGATTCGGAAAAACTCAATCAGAAAAACTCTTCCAACAACGACAGCAACCAGTAACCCAGCAACATACCAAGTGCCTGCACTGTTCCAGACCGACCTAGAGTCGCTCCGATGCACAGGAGCCGTCACCGCTGTGTCCGAGTCGATCCGCACAGGGGTGAAGTCCTATCCCGTAGTTCCAACATCAAATTTAGCTTAAATTCAGCAAAAAAGCATATAATTAACCCTAACTACCTGTGATGTCTTCGGAATTGTCTTCATCCAGCCATGATATCCACTGTGGAGCTTCTCACCTTCACCGTCCGACATCCGTCCTGCCTAATACTTTGCTAGAATATTCGATTGTGCCACGACTTTCGGATGACGCATTCCATTTTTCACCAATCCACACGCTTCTCTCTTCTAATTCGTCAAAAACGTCATACATAATCAACCAATCACCTCTCGATTCTTTTCACTTTGCAATTCCAGTCCAGTCATACAAACCTCAAGTAAAGCTCAAGCATGACGAGTGTCTGGAGTGCGCACGTGACCAAGGAGGGACGCACGTACTATTATAACCGCAGCACCAAGCAGAGCGCATGGGAGAAGCCCGCAGACTTTGATGGAGAGGAGCCCAGCGCCGCCTCGTCCGCCCCCTCGAAGAAGGCCGAGTGGGAGGAACTCTGGGACCCCAAGAACGAGCGTGCGTACTATTATAACCGCACGACGCGCAAGACCCAGTGGCAGAAGCCTGAAGGAGTGGAGATCAAGCCACATACAGGGGCCAGGGACAAGCGCCACAAGAAGAGCGACGAATCTGAGACCAAGGACGCGACATCTGATTCTATGAAAGAATCTGAGGCGACTTCGACTCAGAAAGTTGAAGTGGAGAATCAGATGCCAGAAATACATGAACATAAGAAAAAGAAGAAAAAGACCAAGAGAGAGAAAGTGGAACATGGGGCAGTGGAGAACCAGAGGAAACGACGTCGACAGGATGAGAAGCGACTGATTATTTGGGATGATGAAGAGCAGAATGATGCTACGAAGGATATTGAAGAGAAGGACACAGAAGATGGCAAAGAAGCCACTAGACTATTGCAGGAACTGTCCAAGACGGATGCTATTATGGAAGCCAATGTTTTGGCTGTAATTAACGGCTTCTTGAGAGCTCATACTGAGTCCAATGGACCCGAGATTCTCGTTGAGAAACTGTCGTCGTCGTACCGTGGTCATGCGCAAATGATTGGACTCGTGGCCTCATGGTTGGACACACTGCCCGTGTCGACGACTGCGTTGGAGAATAAGATGACATTTGATGTCAATGAAGGAGCAGTGATTGCCAATAAAGGTGCGTCATGGGATCCAGCGGAAGAGATTCTATACAATCATCTGAAGGACGTTATCAATGAGAACTATGACCCGAAGCTGGTGTCGAATGTGTTGAGTGGATCAGCGGTGGAGCCTGAATGGCTAACCCAGATGCTGAATGACCGAAAGTGGCGACTGATGCTGATTGAACTAGCAGAGACGCACAAGGTTTGTAGACCTAATGTGGGAATGATACATTTGAGGCCTGCATGTGCTGATGATGTGCTGGTTGTGTAAATTTCAGACATGTACATTGCTGCAGTATGCAATCCGACGAATCTCAGAGGCAGGTCATCACAAGGAGATTGCGTCTATTACGAATGCGAATGCATTCTTTCCGGTGTTTAGCGGTGTGCTGGTGGATGCATTTAGTCGAGTAAGTATGCGTCGAGAACCAGGTTATCCGTGCTTTGTTTTGACTCACTAATTATCATCTATGGTGTTGATAGATTCCATTTGCTAAGGAAGAAGAGGTGGTAGAGGACATTGCAGCCCTCAACAAGGTTTGCTGTCAGTCTTCACACTCCTACGTCTACGCTCAAGAACTACTTAACTCGATGGACGACAAGCTGTACTTGATGCAGAAGGATGCCGATGCCACTAGCGATGAGTACACACGCATTCGTATTGTACGGTCGAAGCTTAACCGCGTGCGTGGCGAGCTCCAGGAGACGGCAAGCGGAAAATTTGGTGCAAAAATCGTTCCGTTTCACATCTTACGCCGGCGCTACATTTACGACTCAAATCCAAAGTTTTGTGACGCGATCTTGTCGATTGTAAAGACGAAGAAATGTTCAGAGCTGAGTGCCGAAACGCTGGCAAAGGAGTACCAGACGTCGAAGACTCCACCTCCAGTCGCCCACTTGCGAGATCCCATGGTACGCTTTCACGTTTTAAGGATATATGGCACATGATTCGAATATTAACTGTGTGTATACCATGCTGTTATGTCCTTTGTTTAGGTCCTTTCAAGTCTACTCGATCGACTTTTCAATCCTTCCGACTCGATCTCACCGGCATTTGTACAGAACTCCGTCTTCCTATTGGCATACGCCGCTTCTACAAAGGATGAGCGGAGTTTACTGCAAACCGGAGTTCAGAGGTCGTCAGATCAGGTCGAAGTTGATGACGATGGCGTTGAATCCACGAAGAAAGCTCTTGTCGAAGCTTCAACAATCTGCAAGTCGGACCACACTCTTGGCTACAATGTATGTATACTACATTGTGCTCTGATTCTTCTTGAAACTGACTACTATGTCCTGTGTGAACCAGATGAATCAATCAGGAGTGGTAGACAAGCTGATCTCGGTGATGTCCGTCCCTGTTGTGTCCATGGGTGTACTGCACTGGCTGGAGGTTATCCTTACGTCTCCAGGTTTCTTTAGCAGCACACCCCTGCACATTTGCTTTCCCAGTTTGCTCCGGATATTGAAGGCATCCATCAAACTTCACGTTGCACAGTGGCCAATCTCGTTCAGTGTGTTGGTGACGTCTCTTCGACTACATCCTGACATTAATCCTGTTAAGGCTCTCGAACTGAAGCGCGAAACTCTTCGGTGCATGGTGTTCATGATTACGAGCGGCTATGTACTACCCGTGCTAGAATTCGTGTTCACCAACACGCTCGAGCTAGATCAAGCTTTGCTGCGCAACTTTATCACGATGTTATTTGCGCGCATTGCACCACCATTTTCGCCGAAATTCTCAGCTGCTTTGACGAAAATTCTTACGCATCCGAAGGTACAGACAGCTATCAAGTCTTGCCCACCCGAGAGTAAGACGAAATTGCGAGACTTCGTGAGTTTTTGCAAGAAGAACCCGAAGATGGTGTCATCAGACCAGTTGCATTCGCTTTCTGTTATTCAAGAAATATGAGTTGGTGATGATGTAGTATTGCGGATGAAATGTCTTGTGACATTGTTTACACATTAGAATTGTGCGGACAACTGGAATTTACGTGAAATACGGTGGTTACTGCACTTCTGCACTTTCAAGAAGTGTACGACGGGCTACAATGGATTGAATGCTTGCTGCTTTCATACCAAGGAAGTAATACGAAACGGTAACCGCGTAGATCATGCAATTCGTCAAGAATATAAAGCATGCGTCCATGTCATGTTTGGAAACAGCCAGCAGTAAGGCACAAGTTTGTGCGGTGAGTATTTGTCTACATTGTCGAGGTGGCGATGGCTTCTTGCTGGTCTAGCAAGATGACCATCAATGAATCAGCTTCTGATCCACGAGGCTGTGCTTATTGGTCTTAGCAGATGCCGGGTAGTATTTCCAGGCAACATCGTCCATGGTGAGAAGAACAAAATCACTCAACTAATCTCGGCTGTCATGAAAGAGCTGAATTTACTACCGAACAGAAAGGTTATTAGTCGATGCACTGAGAACAATGTTAGATGCAGTCGGACTCAGCATCTATACTAGTATGCAGGCAAGCAGAAGTTCAAAAGTCTACTCGAGTACTTCGAAGTACCTAGTAGTTTGGTTATTCATCAAGGGTCTTACATAATTGGACTATCTGCGGCGTGGTGTTGGAGGTACCAACGACTCCTTTCGTATGCTAACGAGAGACTGCTCCATCAAACTCGACAGATCTGCCATGGCATTCGACGCACGCCGAGATTGCGGATACATCATGCGGTATGATGCGTCAGAGTCCTCTTCTGTTCCGTGCGACGACGACGACATGTGCAAACCTGCCTTCCCAACACCACCATTCTTCGTGGCTAACTTTGCTTTTCGCTTCCATTTGCTAGCCTGCATTGCAAATTGTTGACACACAGTTGGTTACTGACGACGATATAATGATAAGCAAAGCGTACTGTTTCACGGAGCTCATCAGTCTCTTTGTCAAGCTTCTGCTGCGCTTTCTTCAGCTCTTCTTCTGTCCGCTCGAGTGCCATTTTCTGTAAGGCAAACATTGTTGAAATGAGCTATTCTTTTTTCAACGGAAAGGATACTTCACATCACTCACCAGCTCAATAAGCTCGTTCTTGGCATGGCTCGTGACGCGTCGTTCTGTTTCCAGCATAGCCCGCAGTTGATTCATCGCAGTCTATGCTCAAAACACCGACGTTAGCGGGATGAACGATCATTCACTACAATAATGAACTTACCTCATAGTCCTGGTCCGACTTCATAATCGCTCGATCATGACGTTGTTTGAGCTGCTCGATTCGTACGTCATACTCCGCACGGAGTTCTTGAAGTTCCTGCTCTTTTCGCTTCTGTAATGTCTGCCGAAGTAGCTCCATCTCTCGCAGCAGCGTGTCCTTCTCAAAACGAAGCAAATTGTTTGCCTCTTGCCACTTCATTCTGCTGTCTCCTATTTCTTTCATCTCTGCTTCCTTTGCTGTAAGTTCCCGTTGTAGCGATGCCACTGCCTGTATATTTGCTTCTCTTTCTCTTTTAGCTGTCCTGACAGCGCGGTGATACCAAGAAAGTTGATCATACTCACTGTCACCATCACCAGGCGTTGTCTGACCCCAGAGAAATTTCAATGCTTTTTTTGCAGCTTCTAGCTCTGATACCAACGGAGCACTTACGCCTTCCTTCGTGCTGACAGTTGCCTCAGCAATGGCCTTATGGATCGCTTGTGCTTGTGTTTCTTGAATACGGGTTGCCAACTTCGTCAGTGCATCAGAAAATTCACGAGGATCCAAAACTTGCTCGTCGTCAGCCTTCTCACCACGTCGAATGCTGTCAGTTAACTCTGATCCATCTTGTTCCGCGAGCGACGCAGCAAACCCACGGTATCTATCACATATGGCCTTCTGCGTCTTCAATAAGCCACCCATACGTTCCTTTTCTTGAGCCTCTTTTTGTGCTGCAATTTGCGCAGCAGACAAACGCTCCTGTAGATGCGATTGCTCCAGTAGTTGAAACTTCTGCTCTTCTTCAAGTCTCTGAACAGTACGTTGTAAGTCGGAATGCAAATCGACTTGAGTTGCAAGACGTGCCTCTAGCTCTTCCAGTTCGTGAGATTTTTTCTCTAGTCTATCTACTACCTGGTCATATTTTGCTTGATCGTTCACGCGTTGGCTAGAAATCAGTCTATCCATTTCCTTGTCTTTCTGAGCCAGGAGTTTTTTCCACTCTTTCTTGTCCTCCTTTGCCTTGCACCTCCATACTGTCTCAGATGCATGTAGGAGATCATCGGTGCGTTTTTTCCATTCAACACCTGCCAATGCAAGTTCCTTTTGCACATGAACCCAGGCAACGTTCATTTCATTCGTGATACCTTTGCGTACGTCTTTCCACTCTGTTGCAAGTTGCTGCAGGCTTTGGCGACAAGTGCTTAAATTCTTTTCTTGGTCAGCCTTGATTCGCTCAGCCTGCTTTTCTGCTTTCAATGCTCTCGTTTCAGCAATGATTCGCTTACCTTTCTCCTCTTCTATTTCTTCGTTTGCAGCCCTTACTCGGCTATTCATCGATACTGTAAGGTTTTTGTGCATCCTCGATAGATCAGCAAACTCCTTCCGTTGTTTAATGCTCTCAGTTTTCATATGTTCCATCATAGTTTGCAAAGACTCCTTGTCAGCACTCAACTCGCCAACGGACAATTCCAATTGATTGGCTTTTGTTTCTTGAGCTGAGTGCCCCTGTTGAGCCTCATCAATCGTTTCCTGGAGTTGACGTAGATGTGTGTCATATTGCAAAGACACATCGCGTAACTTGTGCATATTTTCCTCCTCCATATCCGATATTTCAGCCTCAAAATGCTTTTCTCGAGCTTGAATGTGTTGCTCCAGTGCAGCAATTCGGTCGAGAAGTTCTTTCTTGGACTGCTCGCTTGATTCCACAGACGTGTCAAGGGAGTTTTCTAGGTGCGCAGCTGCTTCGGTTAAACGTGCTAGCTGCTCACGAAGATCTTCGCTCGATTGTTGAGCACTTGCAGCCGCTGCATCACTCTTCTCTTTCTGCACAACTGCAGCTTTGCATTCCTCTTCCAGCGACAGGCACTTGGCTTGTAAATCCCTTACTATAGTCCGAAGCTTACCTAGATTCTCGTTAGCTTCTTCCAATCGCTGTACGACAGTACGCTTTGCGTCCTTGGACTCTTCATACTCATTCTTGAGAGCAACGAAAGCTTGACGCTCACTCAATAGCTGTTCATCAATCCGCTTCTTCCCCGCTCTTGTTTCTTCCAGTGAGACCTCCAGTTTTTGGATGCCCTTCCTCACATTAACCATCGCTGACCGAAACTCGGATTCCTTCCGTTCCTGGAACTCCTGCATGAGTTTTTGTACTCGCTCCTCCGCTCGCAACGCAGCTTGGGCTTCCTTTGCTTGTACTTCTGCCGTATGCTGCGCTAGCGTAATACTGTCACTACCTTCTCCACGATCTTGTTGTCCTCTTACCGAAAATTTTTCGCTGTGTCGACGGTTTTGTGGACCCATTCTAACCTCTGCATTTCCAGAAACTTGTGTATCTCCAACCTCGCCATCATCGGCAGAGCCCACGTTCAAGACGACAACGCTCGGGGTTGTGGGTACTGGTAAAGAAGCTGTCACTTTTTTCAACTCTTCCTGACGTCGGTGATCATCTCGCTTCTCTTTGTCCGCCAAAGCATTTTCACGCTCAATCAGACGCCTCTCTCGCTCGTCAAATTCTTTCTGCATGCGCTTTTGCACCGCTTGCAGAGACCGCTGGTCTTCTTTGCGCTCTTTTTCACGGAACGCATCCTCCGATCGTCGTCGCCGTTCAAGCTCCGCTTCCTCCTTCAGTGCGAGCTTTGCTTTTTCCCACTTCGTAGCAGCAGCACTAGCATTTTCCAACGCCATCTGTCGAGCTTGAAGCAGCTCTGTTTGTTGGCTCTCCAGTGCACTATCGTACTTTTCCTTTAGCTCCTCAATGCGAGCATCTTGTTTTGCGACGAACTCATTCTGCCAGCGAGTACGGGCTTCAAGCTCTTTTTCCTGTGCTCCTTGCCGATTTTGTCGATGCATGGCGTCTTGGAGTGAAGCGATCTTGCGTTCGTACATGTCTTTCCTCTCTGCAAGTGCGTTCTGAAGATTGGTTACCTTTTCCTGCTCTTTGTCGAGTGCGTGACGCCACTGTACAATCTCCTTCTCTAATCTCCCAACTTGCTTCTCGTAACCCAGTTTGCATCTGCTTGTTGAGTTTCCGCTAGTGTTACACGCTCTTCAAGTGAAACAATTTTCTTCTCCGCTTTACTCAAAGATTCTTGTCGGAACTTGAGCTGATCCATTGCCCGTGTCACCTCACTCTGCTTCGCTTTGAGAGCATCTTGGGCCTGACGTTCGACTGTATCGAGCTGTGTCTGCAGCTGCTTTATCTGCTCATCGCCCTTTACAACCAGCGCCGTCTTTTCTTGTGTTTGTTCATTCATGTACTGTTCTACCTGTTCGCCAAACTCCTCATATCGTTTCTTAAGGTCTTCATGATCCTTCTCGGCGAGCTCTGCCATTTGTTGATGGTGTGCAAGTTCCGATTCCAAACGCGCCAGTTTACTTGGATAATCTTCGCTTTGCAGTTGCAGCAGCGCTTGCGTTATCTCCCGATTTTTGCTCTCCGATAGTGACAACAAATGCTTCAAATGAGTCACCTCATGCTCACTTGCTTGTTTCTCCAACTCCAATTTCTACAGCACAAGTACACTGTCACTATCAACCACAATAACTTTCAGCACAAGACAACGATACGCCACGCACATTCTTCGCCTCTTGTAATTGCTTGACACTCCGTTCCATTTCGTTTCGTACAGCCTGTCCTACCTTTTCTTCGTCCTGAATCTTCTCCTTCAGCGCAGTATTTTCCTGTTGCAACGTCTCCATCACCTGTACACTTTGCTTCAGCACCTCCACCTCCTTTCTCGCTGCATCTCGCTCTTCAACCACACTTCTACACCGCATCTTAAACTCTCCTTCCCTCTTCTTCTGCTCTTGTAACTCCTTCACTCTCACATCCAACTGATGGTGCAGTGCCTGAATGTCTCGTTGCGTCAGTTTCCACTGCCGTTGAGCGTCGTTCTCTCTCTTCTGCACAACTCGCAGCTTCTGCTGCGCTTCTCGTAGATCGCTGGCTTGCCACGCGATCTGGTCGCTCATAGCTTTGACGTAGCGCTCTCTTTCTCCATAGAAGCACTCGTGGACGATCTCGCCCAGCCGCGCACTCGCGTACTCGTGAGTCAGCGCATTCTCTTGTAGACAGTGAACTGTGGCGTCTTCATGCACTTGGTTCACGACTTCCTGCACGCGCGTAGCCAGCGTCTCCAGCCGCTGCTCATAAGCCTGTTGTAGTGACGTGTATCGCAGCCGAAACTTCTTCTCGATCGAGCGCTTGAGTTCTTTACGTGTCGAGGATTTCTTGAGATTTTTCCCTGTTTTTGGACGGATTTTCTGGCCTGAAGAGGACGAAGGAGAGCACGAACTGCTGCCTGAACAAGAGGACGACACGGCTGGATCCATGGACGTTGAAGAGGACGCGTAGATACCTCTGGATACGACACTAGAAGCGCACGAAGAGGACCATGCAGCAGCAGCTTGGCTTCTGTCTTTTCAAAGTTCAAATTTGAATTTAATGAAATTTTCATAGTTTGATTGGGTAAAATGGAACTGGATTTTGGCCAACCACAGGGTGTACATAAATTGATTCGTTAAAATTTGCTGAGACGAGACAGACACGTTGAAGTGGATGACCAGATACGTTGCTTCCTTCATCCTTGGTCGCCTACGGGGTACAACTTAATGCTAACGTTGCTTAGTGATCCGTGGCCTTGAGCACACGGAGAGCAGGGCGGTCGAAGAGGCTGGGGGCCGAGCGGCCGTCGTAGAACTTGACCAGCTTGCGGGCCTCGTCGGCAACGGTGTTCGGGTTGAAGCCGAACTGCTCCTTCAGCTGCGCAATCGTGGCTGAGGCGCCGAAGCGGTCCAGGCCGAACTGCGTGTGCGAGTAGGTGCTCCAGCCGAAGGTCGCAGCGGCCTCCACGCTCATGGCGGGGATGCCCTCGCCAATGATCTCCTTCTTGTACTCGACCGACTGCTCGTCGAACAGGTCGCGGCACGGCACCGACACCACGCGCACCTTGTAGTTGGTCAGCAGCTTAGCAGCATCGATCGAGAGCGACACTTCAGAGCCGGAAGCAACCAGTACCAGGTCCGGCTCACCCTCCAGCGATTCCACCTCGGCGCCGTTGGCAACGTTGGCAACGATGTAAGCACCCTTGGCCACGTTCTCGGCAGTCGAGTTGGCCAGGTTCGGCAAGCCCTGACGGGTCAGCGCGAGCACCGACGTCTTGTGCTGGTTCTCCACGGCGGCGATGTAAGCACCCACGGTTTCGTTGCCATCAGCGGGGCGGTACACGTACATGTTAGGCATGGCGCGCAGCGACGCGTTCATCTCAATCGGCTGGTGGGTCGGTCCGTCTTCGCCGAGGAAGATCGAGTCGTGCGTGGCGATGTAGATCACACCGAAGCGCGACAGAGCGCTTACACGCACGGCACCCATAGCATAGCCGATGAAGTTGTAGAACGTAGCGCAGAACGGACGCACACCGCCGTGGGCAAACAGACCGTTCGAGATGGCAGCCATACCGTGCTCACGCACACCGAAGCGGATGTAGCGACCGATGGGGGTGTCTTTCTGGAAGTCACCCGACATGGACAAGTGCGTCAGGTTGGACGGGGTCAGATCAGCCGAGCCACCAACAATTTCCGGCAGAGCCGTGGCGACAGCGTTCAGGGCGATCTCCGAGTACTGACGGGTGGCCTTGCCGGCGTCCGCAGGTGTGTACTTGGGCATGTTCTTCTTCCAGTCAGCTGGCAGCTTGCCCTCCATGCGGCGCGTGAACTCGGCAGCCTCCTTGGGGTGCTTCTCAGCGTACTTGGCGAACAGCTCGTTCCACTGCTTCTCGTGTTCGGCACCCGAGGCAGTCTTGTCGTAGTATTTCTTGACCTGCTCCGGGACGAAGAAGGACTCCGTGCCCTTGAGACCGAACTTCTCCTTAGTGGCCGACAGATCATCAGGCTTGAGTGGGGCACCGTGCACCGAGTGGGTGTTCTCGAGCTTGGAGCCAAGACCAATCGTGGTGTGGATCTTGATGAGCGACGGCTTGTCCGTGACGCTCTTGGCCGTCTCAACAGCCTTCTGGATAGCAGCATGGTCGTAGTTACCGTCCTCGATAATCTGCACGTGCCAGCCGTAGGCCTCGTAGCGCTTCTGCACGTCTTCAGTGAACGAGATATCAGTGCTGCCATCAATGGTGATCTTGTTGTCATCGTACAACACGATGAGCTTGCCAAGACCCAAGTGGCCGGCCAGCGACGAGGCCTCCGAGGAGACACCTTCCTGCAGACAGCCGTCACCGCAGATGACGTACGTGTGGTGGTCAACAATGTCAAGTCCGTCCTTGTTGAACTCAGCAGCCAAGTGCTTCTCGGCAATGGCGAGACCCACAGCATTCGAGATACCCTGACCCAGTGGGCCCGTGGACACCTCAACACCAGGCGTGCAGAAGTTCTCCGGGTGGCCAGGAGCCTTGGATCCCCACTGACGGAACTTCTTGAGCTCATCGATGGGCAGATCGTAGCCAGTCAGATGCAGCATACTGTACTGCAAGGCGCAGGCGTGGCCGTTGGACAGCACGAAGCGGTCGCGGTTGCTCCACTTGGGTTCTTCGGGTTGAACTTCATGGTCTTGCCGAAGAGCACGTGAGCCATGGGTGCGCAGCCCATGGGGGCGCCAGGGTGGCCCGACTTGCCGGCGCTCGGCTGGTCAGCCGACAACATGCGGATCGTGTTGATGCACAGCTCCTCGCCGATGCGCGGCTTCTTGTCCACGTGGTCAGCCATGACTACAGACAGAGGATGAAGGAGGAGGAGATCGCTTGACCCCGCGGAGAGAATCCGGAAATGAGTCTGTTGTTGGACCGCACGATCCAAGCAACCGTGTCATGGCTGTCCCCTGTCGAAATCGCTACGTCTTTTCATTGGCTGAGCTTCCTTTTGGCCAATGAAGTCCGCACTGGCACGTAAACGGAGATTCTGACATGAAAGCAAGCTGATGTGACAACCACTGCGATGACGTACAGCAGCAACGAGGCTGTTAATCATTGGGATACGAAATCTTTTATTGCCACGTAGGCAAAAGCAATTGTTGGCGTAAAGAGACTGGAACGAATTCTCCAGTCTCCTGCTCCATTGGCGGTATGATTCAATCCCTGGCAAGTGAAA
>VOQZ01000124.1:0-30898 GCA_008079305.1 Phytophthora palmivora | reverse complement strand
ACGGCGCCGTCTCCATCTGTGTCGAAGTAGCGGAAGATCTACAAGAACTCAATCTCACGCTAGGGAAGCAAAAGCAGCTCGTATTACCACGCGGAGGTCGGCCAGATCGACGTCGCCGAGCCGCTCGACGCGCGAGTCAAAGGAGGCCTGGAACGAGGCATGTACGATATCCATCCTAAAGAGTCGCTCAATGGACAGAAGAGTCAGAATGAACGTGTATTAATTGCATCGCATCATGTTCCGACGCTATTAGTGACGATCGTCTCCCTCCGACTTGCACCGACCCGCCGAAAAGCTCAAATGCAGCGCATCGTCACTGACCATCCTCAGCACATCATGGGCGGCACCACCGTGTTAAACGCCAGCAAAGTGAACGTTGCTGTGTCGCTTCTACCTCAATGAGAGTCATATTTAGCGTGCGGGGAGAACAAGAATCACGGTCATATCGGTACAACAATGCTCCAGTTACTGCCAAGAAGCGCTTGAGCTTCACGTGACTCGAAGTGCATCGCGACATATGGCGAGTGGATCAGCTGACCGATCTTCGTGCGCGAATCTGATTGGTGAACAACTTCAACATCGAAGACGCATGGCCGGGCCGATTGGGTCCGACCTGAAAAGCCCTTACCGCAGAGCACACATATTGCAACTGCAATACAGCTCCTGGAGATTGCAGCTCAACATGCATCGCCAGTGAGGACTTCACTAGCTAGAAGGACGTTGTAAGCCCTTTGTCATAAGTATCCGAGCTGGGGAGCAACCGGAAATGGGTCTGATTGCGCCGTGGCCACTTTTTTGAGCTGACAGCGATGACCTGATAGGATGGGCAATCGTGTGGCAGAGCCAAGGTAATAGTCAAGTGCACTTTTGGTCTTGAAGACAACTTTCATTGGAATCGGGGCAGGAGTCTACACTCGACTACATCTGTGCTAGACGGCAACCGCTGCCGCCAGATCAACCAGTTGCACTCGGGCAGTATGGACCTCGAAGAAGAACCAGTGGGTAGGATCTTGAAGGCAGTATACATGTAGCAGTCAGCGTTGCACTGTAAAACACACATGCGCAGTTACCGGCGCTGAGCAATCGGCGATTACATGGCATAGAGAAAGCAACCCGTGCAAATCTGCAGCTCTCTCTTCTTGAAGAGATCTCTGCTCATAAATCAAGCAGCGTAAAATGCCCCGCAAAAAGTGCAGTGACTGTGCCCATATCAGCATTCGCGGGTTTAACATTGAAGTTGGTGCACCCAAAACGAATTCAGCCTCGCCAGCATTGCTAGAACTGCTTCCCCAGCAGAAGCAAGGCTGGAAGTAACTGCTCGAATTGATGCTCGATGCAATAGCGGCAATGGCATCTGAATACTCTACTTGGCGGCGATATACGGGTGATGGGAGGAATGGCCATCGACACTAATTTTGGCATGCTCATCCACTTCAGAAGTCGCATCTTGACGGACGAACGACAGGCATCGGCAGCTTTCGACAGGACATGCTGGATCAACATGAAGCCCTGACGCTTGACGGAGGTTGCTTCAATACTGCATGCAGCAGGCCATGGAGGGCAAGAAAGTTTGGGCACTTTTGGCGGTGTCGGCGCCCTTTTTCGAGCAGGAACAAAAGGAGGATGCGCTTTGGAACAGCCGCTCTGCCCCGCGTATGCACTTGGCTTGAGCGACAGGGCGCAGAAGAGAACACGCATAGTGAGCCCAAGTCAGGCGAGCTACTTGCACCGCATTGCCTCGCCTTCACTTCGCAACTTCCGCAATGCTGGTCATGCACGACGACTCGAGTTCTGCGGCACTACCAGCGCTGGTGAAGCGAGAGACTCCTCCCGACTGCTCGTGTGGCAGCAAGAGACTCCCAATTACCCACCGGAGTCCACACCACCTCCACAGGAGGACCCCAAGCCCAAGAAGAAACACGGCAGTAAACAGTGTTCATCTGCACGGAGGTTCACTGCGGCAAGCAGTTCCCCCGATCCTTCGCGTTGCGACGTCACATGCGCATCCACACGGGCACCAAACCCTATGCCTGTGACTACGAAGGCTGTACTCAGCGCTTCAACACGTCCGGCAACTTGAGTCGCCACAAACGCATCCATAGTGGGGAAAGGCCGTACCCGTGCATCTTTGAAAGCTGCGGCAAACGCTTCAACACGAGCACGAAGCTCAAGAGACACATGCGCATCCACTTTCCAGAGGGCAAAACCTCTTCCGATGTATCGGCCAGGGCAGCTGCACGTGGAGCTGCGACAACTACAAAGAGTTCGCGCAACATCAGAAACTGCACCACAACGTTATCGTTGGAGCACACAGAGCGATCACGCATTTCCAGGCGCAACAAGAGCAGCACGCCGCAGTTTCCTCTGTGGAAATCGCCACAGAAAAGGACAATGACTATTTTTCCACGGCGGACACGACGCGCGAGTACTCGACGGACCACATTCCGTACGGCAACCACCATGTGGCTCAAACTGGCAGTTTCCTTTATCCAAACAGCTACGACAAACCCAAGAGCAGCGTACTAGCGCCTCCGTCTAGTCGCAACAAGCTCATGGGGCCACCCGCGTTCTTTGGAACGAGTGACCTCAGCACTCTCCCGACTATGTTGCCTAAGGAGAGCAAAAAGTCGGATCTGGATCATCTGTATGGGTCGGACCAACGCCGCATGAAACCCAACAGCGCCTTCCCCTCGGTGCAATACTCGAGCACTGGTGGATCCTTCTCCATCAGCTCGACAGTGCCTTTAACCGACCAAGCTTCACCACCAACAGCAGCCACTTTGCACCCCTTCGCCACGAAGAGGAACGAAATGACAGCTACGAGCAACAGCAGAGCCAACAACATCAAATGCTGCCACCTCCTGGCCATCACGTGCTTCGACCACCCCCACAAAGCAGCGAAGATGGCAAGTACGGTGGGTTTGCTGTACCACCGCCGATGAATCCAGCGGCACCGGAGTTTACCGGTGAAGAACTTAATGTGGTGTTGCAGCTCATGAATGAAAATTACTAAAGAGCTTGAGCTGTTATGAGGGCTGGCCAAGTGAAGAACAGCTCGGGAAGTAAGTACCTGTAGTTATTGTGATTTGTTTTCTAGTATTTTGAAGAGAAGCCTTGTAGAAAAGATAATGTGAAGAGGTGCGTTGGTGAACTTGTTCCTAAAGACACGTCACTCCTTGTTGTATTAATCTTGTCTGCAGGACACTTATTTATCGTTGGAAATGAAAAGATTAAAGCATAATTTTCGCTGGGCTCGTTCTACATATACTCATGGTTTCGTACGTGCTGCACTAGGCAAATCCGAACAGCACGTGAGAGAGCTACACTTTACAGCTCCCACACATTTCATCGTTCTCGTCGTCTGAGCCTTCTTCGGGCCATAGCTAAACTTCTCCTTTGGACGAATGACGCTAACGCCGCTACGTCTGTCCATGCTACTTGTCGACTGCACGGAGCGCATGGCACCTGCGTCCTTGATGTTTTTCTTGAGTGGTGACTGCTGCTAGTGATGCCAGCACGTTGCAATCTGTCTTTCCGGCTAGTAGACGGTCGTTCTGGTGAAGGTTCTCGTCTCGGTTCTCTGCTATCACGTCTGGAGGAACTCTGACGTGGCCGTGCATCGGAGCGTCGATGTAAATGGTGTCTAGAACTGGAGGTAGAAGTCCGGACGGAGCACTGAGAGGTGGTAGAGCTTCGCTGCGTTTGCGATGATGCTCATTTGAACTTGCCGGTTGCAACAGCGTCAGACTCGCAGTCGAAGACTTGCGATGCATTTTCCGCAGCGCATTCCACAGTGGCCGCGTCTCGGAGGCGTCAGTCACTTGGCTGCTTAGGAAGAAACACATGACTTGAATGAGCCTAAACAGCTGATGGCAAGTGACAGAATTCGAGACGTACGAAGCGGCGCTAGTGTGGAGCACGTTGACGTCGCTCTCGCTCTCCTGGAAGCAGACACAGCGCGACATGAGCTTGCGGCACTTGTGGCACTTGCCGTCCCAGTTGAGCGGTGAGCTCGAGAGCATGTCGCCTTGGCTTGTTGGAGACTTGGAGGGCTGCCCCATTGCGACGATCACGAACTGCGTTCTACAGAGGATGTTCGCAACTAATGACGAGCTGGCGATGCTGTCAAGGCGAGGCCGCATAGGCGAGGCCGAAAGCCTACGAAACTGGAAAACCTTCGCTGTTACATACGGTTTCGAGGCTTTTCGATATCGAATGACCATCGTAAGGGATATAACCAGCATCATGCATTCAAATTGAGCAAAGCACAATCGATCGATGGGCTCAGCTCGGCATCTCGATGGAGTTGAGCACCAAAACGCCATCTTCCTGCACATCATGACCTCTATGGTAGGGCAAGGTGGATTCATGATGAAGCCACCTTGCGGGGTGGACTACATCCACATAATCAGTTATGGAAAACAATAGGTGACGGCAACTCCACTCGGTGTGCATGTTAGTTGCTGTGGATGTCTGTAGGTGTCCGGTGTACATTCATTAGCTTGACGTGCCAATGTGCGGTGCCGACTTGAGGTTGTCAGACGCGCAGGCGGGTTAGCAACGACGTGTGGTCGGACTAGTTGCAAGGAACGAGTGGGTATCATGGCTGGTGCAGTGGCGTGAAAACTCAGCGTCTGATTCGATTGAGAGATCAGAGGCCTTCCACACGAAATGAAACGGAACAGCAGTCACGCAAGACTCGACTGAGTCAGGCTTTCCTTGCGGTCAAAGCAAAGCAAGGTGGTTGTCTCCAGCATTTTAGCTTGAATTATTAGCTGTCCGTCTTTGCGCTGCCGCTCCTCGAGCGCCTTCTCGCATCGTAGACTATCCAGGTCGAGCACTCAACAACTATTTTCTACGTGCGTTGAATCGAGCACGCAAGACATCACAAGCGTAGTGTCGAAGCAGACGACTCCGTTCTTTGGCTGTCGACCACCGCAAACTTCCGTAAATGAACTTGTCGAAGATGAGCTGGCCAAGTTCCCCTAATGATGCCATACCTCCCAAATGTGACGATAATGCACGTATTAAATAGGTTTAAATACTTTAATTAGGGTGAACACCGAAGAATTGTACTACACATGTAAACCACTACTATTATAATAACGTGCTTTTCATCGCAGTGTTTGTCACTGCAGACCAGAGAAACCTTCCCAAGTCAGATACATCCTATGATTATAGGCTATGCTTGCTAGTGTATCAATCGAATCAATTAGAGATTAATACTTGGAAAAGTGATGTGCACCACATCACTCGTGTTTTCCTAGCATCAGTAGCCATCCGACTGTCGCTATGAGCGGTTCCTTCGGCTTCAATGCGTACGACGACTTTCTCCAGACGCAGCCAGCGCAGTCGCAGGCGTCCCAGAGTTTCCCCCTCACGCAGCACTCGCAGTCTCAATACACGTTCGTAGATCCGTCCGAGCCGAGCGACAGCAGCGCCGACGCCTTTTATGACCAATACCAGGGCAGTGCGTCTTTTTTCGACCAATCAGCAGTCGCCGATGACGTGGACAGCACCTTCCAGAGCAATTGGACGACGCCAGCCTCGCCGGCGGCGACTTCCAGAGCCTCACGTTCGACGAGACTGCAGATGAAGATGCTCTAGAGTACACAGCACGAGAACTACCGAAACACGCCTGTGCCTACTGCGGTCTGCACGATCCCGCCTCCGTCGTCAAGTGCGTGGCCACAGACAAGTGGTTCTGCAACTCGAGAGGCAACACCAGCGGCTCGCACATCATCCAGCACTTGGTCCGCAGCAAGAACAAGGAGGTGTCGTTGCATCCCGAGTCCCCATTGGGTGATGAAACAGTGCTCGAGTGCTACAATTGTGGCTGTCGCAATGCTTTTCTACTGGGCTTTATCCTGCAAAACAAGACTCGGTGGTCGTTCTGCTCTGCAGAGATCCGTGTCTGCAGATGAACGCACTCAAAGACATGAGCTGGGATATGTCGCAATGGCTCCCGATTATTGAAGACAGAAGCTTCTTACCTTGGTTGGTCAAAGTGCCATCTGAACATGAACAACTACGTGCTCGACAGATTACGTCGAGTCAGATTGCCAAGTTGGAAGAACTGTGGCGTGATAATCCACTCGCGACAGTGGAAGATCTAGACAGACCTGGCATTGATGATGAACCTGTGAAAGTGTCAGATACCTATGATGATGGATATCAGTACCAAAACATCTTTGGACCACTAGTGAAGATGGAGTCGGATTATGACAAAAAGATGAAGGAGTCACAAACACAAGAAGGAGTCATGGTGAGGTGGGACACTGGTCTCAACAAGAAACGCAATGCAATTTTACGTGTTCGAGACCGGACTCGGATTTGAGACTTGTACCGGTGATGAAATTCGACTCCGTTTGGGACCAAGTGCGAGTATGCTGTATGGTAAGGACTGGGAGGAACAGGCCATGTACTGAGACTGGAGGAGTCGGAAGTCGCACTGGAGATGCGTAGCAACAATGTGCCTATGAGATTACTGATGGATATTTGGTGGACTTCGTGTGGAAGTCGACGTCATTTGACCGCATGCAGGCGGCCATGAAGACTTTTGCTGTGGACGATACGTCTCTGACGGGATACTTGTACCACAAAATCTTGGGCCATTCTGTCGATAATATGCAGCTACTTCGCATTCCGCGTTCCGTGGGTACGCATTTCTCGGCTCCTGGACTCCCGGAGTTGAACCCACGCAGATGGAAGCAGTTAAAGGTGTGCTGGAACAGCCTCTCAGCTTGATTCAGGGGCCTCCAGGGACGGGCAAGACGGTGACGTCGGCGTCGATCGTCGTGTTCCACATGTCGAAACAGAATATGGGTCAGTGCTGGTGACAGCTCCTAGTACATTGCTGTGGACCACTTGACGATGAAAATCAGCGCGACGGGGCTTCGTGTGGTTCGTCTTGCGGCTAAAAGTCGAGAAGCAGTAGCGTCTTCGGTTGATCATCTATCCCTCCACGCGATGATCAAGGCTCTGGACTCGCCGGATAAGGCCGATCTCCGCAAGCTCATGCAACTGAAGGATGATCAGGGCGAGTTGTCATCGCAAGATGAGAAGCGCTTTAAGTCATTGAAGCGTCAGGCAGAACGTGAGATTCTTCAGGCTGCAGATGTGATCTGCACGACATGTGTCGGCGCAGGCGACCCGCGTCTATCTAACTTTCGTTTCCGTCAAGTTTTGATTGACGAAGCTACCCAAGCTACCGAACCTGAATGCCTGATCCCGATTGTGCAGGGTGCTAAGCACGTGGTGATGGTAGGCGATCACCGTCAGCTCGGCCCCGTTGTGATGAATAAGAAAGCAGCAAATGCCGGACTGAATCAGTCACTGTTTGACCGTCTGCTGAAACTGAACCATCACCCGTTTCGCTTGCGCGTGCAGTACCGTATGCATCCGTTCCTGTCGGAGTTTCCTTCAAATGAATTTTATGAAGGTGAACTGCAGAATGGTGTGTCTGCGAGTGAGCGCCAACTTGCGAGTGTGGACTTTCCGTGGCCTAATCCTCGAAAGCCAACATTCTTCTACATCTGCTTGGCGCTGAGGAGATCAGTTCGTCTGGTACAAGCTACCTGAACCGCACGGAGGCGAGTAATGTGGAGAAGATCGTCACGACGTTTTTGAAGGCTGGGGTACTGCCTTCGCAGATCGGTGTTGTTACACCGTATGAAGGCCAGCGTGCTTACGTAGTCAGCTACATGCAGCGCAACGGACCTTTGCGCTCCCAGTTATATAAGGATGTGGAAGTGGCTAGTGTGGACTCCTTTCAAGGGCGTGAGAAGGACTTGATCATTCTGTCGTGCGTACGTTCAAACGAAAACCAGGGCATTGGTTTCCTGAGCGACAAACGGCGTTTGAATGTAGCTCTTACGCGTGCCAAGTACGGTGTCATAGTTCTGGGCAACCCACGCGTCTTGGCAAAGCAGTTGCTTTGGAACAAATTGCTGAACCACTACCGTGACAACCAACTGATTGTGGAGGGTCCACTGAACAACTTGACGCCTTCACACATGCAGTTCCCACCCCCAAGGCACTCCAATCGTGGCACCAGCCGTAATGATGACGGGTTTAACCGTCAACGTGGACCAGTGCCTCCTTTGGACTCGCGCTTTGATCCACGTTATGATCAGTCAGGAATCTCGCCTCTCGATCCTCTTGCGGCTGTTGGCCTGCCTCCGCCTGCGCCACAGCGTGGAGGTCCGCGTCGTGGACCAAGTAACTATGTTCCGGGCCCGTTCACCCAAGATGGCATGACTCAGTCTTCGTTTGGAATGGATGGGCCCTTCACGCAGGCACAGACCCAGTCATTTAGCCAAATGTCGAGTGACAAGTTTGCGATGTCACAGGATAGCTTCGGCTACGAACACGATTTCAAGTCGCAGAACATCCCGATGTCGCAAGACACGCGTGCTCCTGGCAGCGACTTCTACTAAGACAATAATCTGATTCAAGACAACAAGACTAATCCGACTAAGCGTCGAAATGTCAGCATAGCAGGCAGTGCGCGGGTGCTTCAACAAGCGTTATTGTTGCTGCAAACCACCTGGATAACAACGACGTCAGGATTGAGGCGTGCGAATGAGTTTTCGCGTTGTTTTGCGGTACTAACGCGGCTTTCATTGGACAGAAGGAGTCCCTTGTAGTACTGGATGTCTTGATCGACGAAGGTGAAAGGAGAAGAATGGCCTCGCAGTACTGATGGAACCAATCCATATTATGCTGGAGGAGAGATACGAATATCAAGGTTCTTGCTACACCATGAGGTTTGTTATTCGAGAAGTAATGGCACAGCAAAGAGGATGAGCTTTGAGCTCCGGAGTTAGTGTCTCAGCAACATTTTTCTTCAATCGGATACCTACTTCCGTTCAACGAGTCGTTTTCGGATCGGCTGTTTCTCGTCTTTTTTTGGGAGGAGCCTGCTTTATTTTTTGCGGTGTGTTCTGTGCTCACTTCACTACCAGCAAGACGGGAATCTCAATCATGTCCTTCAAATTGGAGCTGTTCGAGGACGAAGAGGGCAAGAAGCTACCCCTAGCTAACGAAAATGAGCTTTTCATCCTGCAACGAGCGAAAATTACGTTCAAGTGCAAGACACCCGAGTTAGTCGCCGTGTGCTGACATGATGAAGGGAGCAACCATAAAATAACTCTGTGTTAATAGTCATGCTGTGTTCAAAGGCAAAGGTCGTATCTACTGCACCACACAGCGCATCATTTTCGTAGCCGAAAAGGGTATTACGCAAAATGGCTGCTACTTCGAAGCATTTGTAAATCCTACTCCTTAGAATTGCCTTTCGGAACAGATTGACAAAACTGTCGTTTACTCTTAGGAAATCCCGCTGGTGGAGATGACAGATGAGAAATTCAACCAGCCAATATTCGGTGCCTGCAGTATTTCGGGACTTGTTGTTGCTGTAAGATGTGGCTACTTTATTTTACAGTAAGTGCATGTGCAGTCTGACTGAATCGACTGATGCTTTGTCGCCCTAGAGCGGGGGTGGCGGTAACTTTTTCGTGGAAGATCACGTTTGCCAATGGTGGTACTGGTGTAGTTTTGCCTGTGTTCTTGCGGTTGATGGAGAAACGTAAGAAGAAAGGTACGTGTATTCATTGAACCATAGTCAGTGTATGATACTCATTTTTGCGAATACAGAGGAGATCGATTTGAACTTTGTCCAGAGTCAAAAGAAAGCTTTTGTCGACCCGAACGACCCGACTGTGATTTACATTGCACAACCTATTAAGCCAGCTACCGCCATTCAGAGCAACGAAGATGCATACTGATAAATAGACGGAGTTATCGCACCATGGGCTTATCAACTTTTTATTAAAGACGTAGTCGATGGCTTATCACAGCGTCACCTAGTGTGCTGCGTTTCGAACTCTAGATTATGCACCGCTTAGTAAATTCGCGCTTTTTGGATGGCTAACTACGCCCAGATTTGGATTTGGATCCTCCTACAACTAGAACAACTGCTTGTAGTCCTAGTTTGTGTGTGATTCATGAACTCCAAAACACCTCATATTTTCAACAAGTCCATTATGAGTTGGCACGTTGACTCTAAAGATCTGCAAAACGAAATCCGCATCGACCATGTAGTGCTTAATTTTCTGTTTCTTAGTTCCTCGTCGTAATAGCAACTCTCTTGAACAGGGCATTATATTCTGTGTGAAAGTATAGATTTTCGGTGAAAGCAAATAGAATGAGAACGAAGAAAACAACGTAAAAGTACCGGTATGTACTATTCGTTTCACCTACAATCTATACTTCTAGATGTAGAACTTAAATGCCCTGTTTAAAGAGTGGTGATCACCCATAATTTTACATGTACCTGTTATCGTTCCTTACCTTTTATTAATCGAGTGAAGATTATTTTGTATTGCAAACTCGTTGATCACAAATAACAAGTTAGTTCCCAATGAAATGATAAATTGATTAATGACCATATCGCGTTGACGACAGCTGATCTACCGTCATCCAATTGACTGCACGGTGTCGGAACACATATCTTGATCTTCATGGTGACAATAGCTAAATGACACCATAATACTGTAAGTCCTCCCACACAAACACACAAGTGCAATATGTTCTGAGAACATTGGTCACGACATGTACACCAGTGCATTCAACAGACTATTCTTGAATTAGCAAATACCGTACTCAGACTGAGTCTCCACTGTATGGTAAAGTAGATCAAGAGATTTTTACTATGATACAGTAGTAAAAGACCTGCCAAATGTACATGGAATACTACAAAAAATACACGACCACAAAACCAAAAAAGATCCATAACGGCATGTGGGATACAAAAATAGGTACAAGTATTGGTAAGCCATGTTCATTGCTGAGCTGATTAGGGGACAATTTTGAACTCGTAATACATGTACAGTAAATTGACACGCAGTGTGTCGCAGGAATCGGCTATACCACATGGATTTTCTAACGCTCCTGCTAGATTTGACTGGATCTGATCTTGTGGTTGTGCTTTACCAGAGTTGCTTTGAGCAATAGATGTACTTGAAGTAATACAAGTGCACGTGAGTCTTGGAACATTGAAGCACATTAATCTCGTCGAAGTACATAATATACCGTAAGAAACAAGCAACCAGCAGATTCTTGTAAGTCTCCCAAATTGTTAAACGCCGAAATGTTTACATAGCCATCTCAACATGTTGTGAATAATAGTTCAACAAGGCATCTGGTGTGGTAGTTTGAATCGGCTGGTGAATTTCTTCCACAACACAATCTTTTAATACTGACCACATAACCAGGATTCTGACTTCGTTTAAAGATTCAAGTTTTGAGCGCAGTTAGGGAGTCATTAGGGTTGTCGGTCCATGTATTGTTATAATAACACATGTGCGTCATGTACAGTACATGCAGGCCTCTGTACAGTAGGCAGTTGTACACTAGGGTTTATAATGCATTTATAAGTAGTTGCCTACTGATAAATGTAGAATAGTTACACTCCCGGAGAAGGTTTTTACTGAGTATATGAAAATGCATGAAGGTCGGGTCGAGATCTTAAAATTAGGTTTAGCTATTGTTGACTAATGCAACGAGAGGGAATGCTGTCTAGCTTGCATCTGCCTTCCATCTGGTCGTTCGATGTATAGTTCCGTAGCGCACTTCGTTGAGCAGTTTTCATTGCTTTAAATGGCTGAATCATCTTTTACCACAAATGCGACCTTCCCAGACCCAGTTCTGTACATGTATGATCATGTGTATGCATGTTGCACATCGTTTTGCCCTCGAACAGCTGGTCTAGAGCAATTCGACCAGAAAGCTGTATATGTACGAAGAAACCACAACCAGTCACGGAATAACAGCCAGTCGGGTGGCACCATCCAAATTTTACGATCCAATAGAGGGTATGTCATTTCTCAATCTCCAGTACTCTGTACACTCTCAAGAACTCCGCAGCATGAGATCATTCTGCTTTATGCTCATAAGTGTATTTGTTGTTTCCTTGGCAACTGGTAGTATCTCGACAGCGTCTCGTGAAATCAAGACGATTGCAGGAGTACCAATCGCAGATAAGAGTACCAAAATCATCCGCAACAGATCACTTCGAGAGAGAAGTAGCGTTAGTGAACGGTTTGAAGTGACTACTTTCGATAATGAGGAGCGAATGGGAATGATTGGAGCAAAGGAAGCCATTCGTTGGCTCTGGAACGCTGTAAAAATTCGGGTGAAAATGAAGTATTGGCTTTTCCGTGGAATCGCACCAGAAGAGGTTCTTAAGAAGCTCAAAATAACGAGTACTACGGACAAAAACTACAAATACTACTCCAGGTATTATTTCAGATACTACGTGAAATACCCGGGCAGACAACCGCCCAATCTACCAACGAAGACTGCTGAAGATGTTATGATGGCACGATTGTATGACTGGCTGAGGAACAATCGAACTCCACCGGAAGTTTTCAAAGAACTAGGTTTTACGGGGACATTCGCATCGGCACGTGGACAACCAAACTATGAATATTTTGAACTATACTCCGAAATGTGGAGTGCTCTGCAAGTCAGACTATCACAAGCAAATACACTACATGTATATGTGTGAAATGTGAACTGCTTAACGCAAATACTACCTCCGTTTGGAAAATATAGGACAGTTGAAGATCAAGTTTGAATCTCAGCATAGGGCCCTGCTAGATTTACCGAGGTTGAGTGCTCAGCTAAACTCGCGCAGGCTGGGTGGAAAAGATCCTGCTGAACATCAGCAAGTGCAGGCTCCCTCATGACGAAATACCGACATTTGCCGAGAGTTCAGCGTTACTCAGGAGGTTGTGGCGCTCACATTAAAAAAGATTGGCAAGTAAGCGTACATTTTGACGGGCAAGGAGGACATGTCGAATGAGGTTCCTCCAATGCAGTGTGCAGAAAAAGCGTGACAGCGAGAAGGTCATGTTGCTTTGCACTGTGGGGAGCCCCCGTGGAGACTGGAAAAGAAAGACCGGCATCTCACCCGTCGTGAAACCCTACTTGACTCATGGTACCGTAAAAGTTGCAATCGAGTTGCCGGCGTGAAAGAGTTGCCTCCTATCTCTATGACACATCTATCGTGACCCCGAATCACCGAAGATCTGATTAAAGAAGTTGAGCTCGCCTACCACGACACTACTGCAGAGACATTAAACAAGTCTTTCCTGACGCTACAGTCCATAATTGGTCAGTTTGGATGCTGATTCTAATATTTATATCAGTTTGAAATGACCAAAAATGTTGTTTAACCATTGAGCATCACGAGTAGCCATGACAATCATGATCTTTCAAACCGCTACCGATCTTCAGGTAGGTCCAATTTTGCTGTTGCAGCGTTGAGGGCAATTGCAGTTTGTTCTTCCACTTTACCAGCGCCAACCCTGCTTCTATTATAGTAGGCGAATCAATTCGTTTCGCTGCCGCACCGCGCCTGTACTGGACATCGGTGATGCGTACACTTTTATCAACATCTCTGCTAAAGCAGGAGAGTTTCCTGCTTTTCCAGTTTCCTGAAACTTGTTTTGAGCTTGTGTCCATTTTTCAGCGGTTACCATGCCTTAATCTCATCCCACCAGCGAAACCCAATGAGTAAAAAAATGTATGACCTTTAAAAATCGAATCAATCGTTCTTATCAGTTTGATTTCCAAAATCTTGTCATTCCTTAGTAAGGAAGGAATCCTTACTAAGCAGTGGGCATTTGGGAATATAATACATATATGTACTCCCGGGAAGGTCAAACTAGGCAGTATATGAAATGTATGAAGATCGGGTCCAGATCTTAAACTTGGTATAGCTATTGCTGTCTATTAATAGGAGACTCAGGTGCGGCTCATATCTTCAGTCCACTTCGGATCCTTTCACCCCACACTCACGGTGAGAAATATCCACCCAGTTCGTAAGCACTTCCAACAGCTAGCCGTGCAACAACCGATGTTCCTTCGTTACCTTCAGTGTATCTGCGATGTCCACTGTAAGGGCTATTATTCTCGTTGGTACAGTATCCACAGGAACGGATGAATGATCTGATTTGAGAGGCTTCACGAAAAATATTTATATCCTCCCCATAAAAATATGACGCATATTTTTAGGGAATTTGACAAAAGTAGTATAATTCCAATCTTAAGTGACAAGAGTAGTAATATCCGTGACAGTACCAGTAGTAGTTATCACCTAATCTTACCCCTACATTTTCTCGCCAAGTTCAGTATACGGTAATCATCATTGCGACAGAAATAGTATATAAGGAATAGAAATACTCATGGAGAAGACCTTCACTATGGCGCGAGTTGGTCAAGCCTTAGTAGTTGATGGTTTACTTGCGCATCATTAAACAAGTTGGTAGTTGCTTCCCACATGGTTGAGGTCAGTTCTATACTATTATTGTCAACAGCCCTGATGTTACAGTAGAAATAATAGGGAGGTACCAAACACGTCAGGACGCGTGAGGACGCCAGCAGCTATGAAAGTTTATAAATCGCAAAGCAAAGAAAATGGGAAATATCGTGTGGACCCGTCGTCGGATGATGTCTATTTCGTCTATAATCAGCGGCTATCTATGCAGGTTGGAAGACGGGTGACAATCAGCAAAAACCATTGTACATGTGGATTTATGGATCAACATTCTATACCATGCAGACATCTCATCAGCGTCTTGAAATCAAGAGGAGAACTTGACCTAGTCTTTAATCACTTCGCTCCATACTATCAAGTGTCATCATACGCAGAAGCGTTTCTTGGTAAGTCGAACAACCTACCACTTCACGAAGAAATACAAAGACCGGATGGCGTAACGAAGCCTCCTCCCAGCAAGAAATCATTTGGACTGCCGCCGACAAAGCGTAAACGAAGTAAAGGTGAAACTGAAACGGGGGGAGCTGCAGGAACGTACCATTGCAAGCGATGTGGCCAAGCCAACCACAACATAAGGACGTGTCGGAAGGTACCTACGTAGACGACGTTCTGATCGATGCTTCAAGTCATAAGTAAGTAAAGGTATTGTGAGAAGTTACCAAGTTCCAAAGCGTTTCCTGAGCAAAATCGCTTTGCAAACGACTAGCATAAATGACAAGAAAAAACCTTTAGTATCCGGACTGTAGTCGGCACACTTCAGCTCAACCTTGTTGGCGCAATTACTTACTACATTACAAGCGCTGATCACAATAGAAACTAATTAGAAACGAGTTAGAAATGTTTGTTTACTTGTGACAAAAACGGCGTACTTGATGCAATTTGTTCGCCAGTACCCGTAGGTACTGGCGAACATTTTCTAGCAGGTTCACCATCTTGCTATTCTAATCTTGTCACTTAAGATCGGATCTATACTAGTTTTGTCAAATTCCCCATATTTTTATGCCAACCCTGCATGTAATACCAGAAACAAATGGCGAAGATTACAAAGTATCGTTACCACGTAAGCATACGGATGCATTAGCAAAATGTCGTTAACACGGTACCTCCACATCCAGTTTCCCATTCATTCTGTCATTGCCTCGTACAGTGGGAACGTGAAGCCGTGAGCTGGGCGGTATGCGCCACAATCTCGTCGTTCTCGCACTGGTGCTGCTGGTTAATATTGTTGGAGGTGTCAATGGAATGCCTACCATGCAAGACTCAATACAGTTAGGGTATAACTCACTCTCCAAGACCAAAAACACTATTAGCACCAGGAACTTGAGAATGAACAGCCAGTCGATGTACAAGAATGAAGAAGAAAGAGATATCACAGTGACTTCGGTCCTTACAGCGAGTGCAAAGGCTATGCGGATGAAAGCCAAGTTAAATGTCATGTTGATTCGAGGACTATCTCCTACGAGAGTCTTGAAGAAACTGAACGTCGTACGTGTGACAGACAAGAATTTCAACAATTTCGCCAGATATTACGCACGATATTTAGCCAAGTATTCGGGCAAAAAGGCAGATTTACCCGCGACAGCAGAAGATGTGATCATGTTACCGAAACTCAAGGAATGGCTGAGCCAGAAATTACTACCGTCGCAAGTTATAGACCGTCTAAAGGATCTGGAGGCGACAAACTTCAACAAGTGCCTCCAGTTGTATCTGAAGGATGCAGATAATGAGGTCATGCTGCCGAGGCTTCAACGCTGGAGAGATCAAAAGTTAGTTCCCTCGCAAGTCGTGTACAATCTCAAGGAGGTTGGGGTGATAGACACCACTAGATATATGGAGTGGTACATGCACAATGGTGGAGACGACATCATTAAGACAAACCTTCTGACATGGCTCAAAAAAGGTGTGTTTCCGCAGAAGATTGGCCAAAAACTGCAAAAGATAGGGGTGACAGACATCGAGGAGTACACCCGGATATATGGAAATATTTGGGGCAGGAAACAAGCGAAACTATCTAGAAGGAATATAAACTAAAGAAGAACATTGTGCGCGAATTTAAAATTTGTCTAGAAAGCTGATAGTCACGAGTTGTAAATCTACTGAGAAATCCTTGCTCCACAGGGTAGATAGTACCATTGTGTGTTCACTTCGTCATCAAATTTTAAGAAGTAAAACCTCTCGGGGTGGATACTTCAACTATTATTGCATACGCGTAGAAATGCACGAAGTACATGTCCAATGTGTAAACGTGCTGTTGAGTTACCTCAAGTACGATCCCAAGCATTAAAGATTCTTGAGTAGTCCAAAATTTGTCTAGGTAATTGTTTCATCAAACGGCGGTTCACTATTATTCAATGGTGTTTAACCGGAATGACACTAACGTCAACGGTCAATTCACTTACAACTACTAACTTATATTCTGTCCATCGTTGATGTCTCGTACTCCATTGGTCTTAATTTTACTTCTTAACTCGTTGAATGCCAAAAAGTGCCTTGGCTTCGTTTGGTCTGATTTGCTGGTACGTGCAATGTAGTACCCTATCTTCACAGAGGTTTTGCTTTCCACTCATGGTTGTTTTGAACGCAGTGTCTTATCCAGTTCGTTTTTTCTCGCACTACGGGATACTGTGAATTTGTTGATAAGCCCCACGAATCCGGACAACGTTTGTATTCATGGCATTAGGATATATTTTGATCCGTCTTGCTTTTGCGTCTGCATCATCTGAACAAATCAAGCTTGGATTTGTCGGGGAAATTTCATCCCAAAATTCACATTGAAGTGATATTCAAGCAAAATATCCCATGCTTCTTGATCCGCATAAGCACTGCAGGGCCAAAAAAGCCTCACGCATTTCAAGAAAACAGTTCCAAACTCTTCTGGGGTGTCGTAGATATACGTATAAGCAAGATTAGTCGTGTTTTTATGGTAATCTGTTCGTAGCTCCACTGTTTAAGTGATCGGTTAGGACTTTGGCCACTCATAAATGATCCGAACGTTCAAAACTTGATACCACGAACTAAAAAATTCCCAACGTTCTACTTGAAGGTCCATATTCCCTGCATGGCACGGAAACCACAAATACTGGTGTGAGCCAAACTAATGATTTTTCTCCATCCAGTTGCAAAGAGGAGGCTGTGCTGAGGGCAATTGCGGAATTGGATAGGAAAGTAAACTCGATTTCATATTAATCGAAGCAAAATCGATGAATCCCTTTGAGAATATTCATCTTCTCGAATTTGGCCTTAATGGTTGTTGCGCTTTACTTCGTAGGATTCAGTTGACACAAGGGTAGCCAAACTGGGAAGAGAAATCTTTTGCTAATCTTCAAAACAGTGTAGCGCACACCACTATAGGAGGCTTGGTAAGTCTGGCCAATGAGGTCCACAGGAGACCCGACCTATGGCCACCAGTGACTTTCATTGGCTAGAAGTCAGCTCAATGCTGATTGGTCAACTCCATGCATTGGTCCTTGCGTCTCTTCAATAGGAGCCCAATTCCGCATTCTGCGCACGGATGGCCGACGTGGATGGACATGCCGCGCGCCGCCAAGATGGCGCCAACAACAACAGCGACGCACTCGAGCAGCGCTTGGTGAGCATCGGTCGCCTACACGCGGGTCTGCAGAAGCTCCTGGCCGCTGTGGGGGCCTCCAGTACTCATCCAGCTCTCCAAGCGTTGGTAATTGACGAGCATGACCATCACTCTGCTGCCCGCACTCAGTTGCAGGCATTGGCCTCGTGCCTTCCACACGCTGAACTGCGCGTACTCATTGTCAAGCACTTGCGGCCATTCCTACTGGACCTGATGGTGCGTCTCACCGACCCAGCACTGACGCTGTACGAGCAACAAGAGCAGCAGTACAGCGAGTGCACAGACACCATGATGAAGAGCGAGCTGCTGGCTGCGACGTTGGCCGAGTTACTGCCATATCTACCAGCCACGAGCACCTTGGTGCAGCAATACTTCGAGTCGGCTCCGTGTTTCTTCACGTTCGTGGATGTTGTGGCTGCCCAGAAACAGCAGAGCCAAGAGACGATCAACAGACTGCGACGTATTGCCAAGACGACGTTCCAATTGCTGAGAGCGAGACCCACAGAGCTTACGGCGCTTTGGAACTGGACGCCATTCTTCCCACTCAGTTTCCACGACGACACACATGTTCGATGGTATGCAGCACGTGCAACGGCACTAGTGTTGGAGATGAGTAACACACAGAGGAACACTTTTCTCAATGGGTTGGGCGTTAGTGAAGACGCTGCTGTGAGTGGAAAGAACCCAGTAGTTCGACAGATTGAACTGGAGCTGCACAGTGAGGACTCGACGCGACAGGAACAGCTTATCGAGCTGAGCGTATATCAGCAACAGGATGAAAATGACATTGTAGAGACAAACCCGGTCCCCTTCCACGATTCGCTTCAGAACATATTTGGCGTGGTCATCCCGACGAGCAAACTGCACCAGCAGCGACACGTCTCAAAAGAAACTTCAATGGTAACCGAGCCGCTGGTACCCACACCGTCGACCAAGCGAAACTTACAGTCGCTAGCGATTGCTCTTGGTCTAAAACGTCCAATTTTGGTGGCAGGTCCAGGAGGTTGCGGCAAGACAGCTATGGTTCGTGAACTTGCAAGGTTGTCATGTAATGCTGACATGGTAGAGTTGCATCTGGACGATCAGATCGATAGCAAGACGTTGTTGGGGTCGTATGTGTGCACAGATGTACCAGGTGAATTTACGTGGCAGCCTGGCGCGCTTACAACAGCTGTACTATCAGGTCGATGGGTGGTTATCGAGGATATTGACCGTGCACCGTTTGAAGTTCTTGCAGCGCTTATGCCGCTTCTTGAAACGCGCGAAATGGTTCTCCCTGGTCGTGGAGAGTTACTGGTGGCACATTCGAACTTTCAGATTTTTGGCACTACAACACTTGGACACCAAATGCCGAAGGGTTTTCAGGAGTCTGTTTGGACAAGTGTTAATGTTGCACCACTTGCGGATAGCGAGATCGAACAGATCATGCTGGCTCGTTTCGCAAAGATCCCGCGACAAGTTGTGTCCAAGATCATGACTACTTCAACGCTGTCTCTGGCAATACGAGCGAAGATATTGGCGGCCCTACACAGTTGTGGAAGGAAACAAGACGAAATTATGGACGAGACTTTTGCCTGCGCGATTTGCTGAAGTGGTGTAAGCGAATTTATCGCTTCTGTTATTTTGCAGCGGACGCTAGCTCATCTGACCACGACTATATCACCGAGGATGAGCGTATGCGCATTGTGGTCGAGGCACTCGACGTGTTTTGTGCAGGCATCCGCGATACAATGACGCGCTTACACTCTGCTTGTGCGCTGGCAGCGATTTGGGAAGTGCAAACTGAAAAGATTGAGTACTACCTCGAACAGCACAAGCCTCACGTTACATTTAGCACGCACGAAGTGGAGTTTGGTCGTGTTCACTTGCCGACACTGTCACAGCAAGCGCAGCTTGAGCAAGGCGATAAGCCAGCTACTAGCTCGGTGGTGATGACTGGCCACGTTTTGCGTTTGTTGGAAAAGATGGCAGCCATTGTCGCCACTTGTGAACCAGCTCTGCTCATTGGTGAGACTGGTTGCGGTAAGACTACGATTATTCAGCACATGGCAGCGGCTATGGGGCAGCACCTAGTCGTTCAAAACTTGAATATCCAGAGTGATAGCTCCGATCTTGTGGGAGGTTTCAAGCCTGTAGAAATTCATCTGCTCGCCCGCCCGTTGTACATGGATTTTGTAGATTTGTTTGCGGCTACCTTTTCGCAGAAGAGCAACGTTGGCTTTCTGAATGTGATTCGGGTTGCGTTGGAGCGCAAGGACTGGAAGAAGCTAGTGAAGGGCATGCGGAAAGCTATCCAGATGGCTACCACAAAGCTCCAAACCAACAATGAAGCTGGTCGTGATGTGGAAGTGGGGATCAGTGGTAGTAACAAGATGGCTTCTGCTGGAACGTCTATGAGTATTTTGGTTAGTCGATGGGATACCTTTGAGTCTGAACTAGTGCGGTTCGAGCGGCAGAAGGAGCAAGCTGAATCGCACTTTGCCTTTTCGTTTGTCGAGGGAGTCCTAGTGAAAGCGCTACGAGAGGGTCATTGGGTATTGCTTGATGAAATAAACCTTGCATCGTCTGACACATTGGAGCGTATTAGCACGTTGTTGGAGCACGAAACCAGCGCATTTTCTCTTACTGAACGCGGAGACGTGGAAATTATTCGGCCGCATCCCAACTTCCGCCTCTTTGGTGCCATGAATCCGTCAACGGACGTCGGTAAGAAGGACTTGCCCCCTTCCCTCCGAAATCGATTCACAGAAATTTATGTCGATGAGTGTGTCAACCCTTCGGACTTGCAAATGGTGGTTCACCACCAGTTCAAAGAAATCACGGGCGCACTGGTGCCAGAAACAGTAGATTTTTACTGGAGGCAAGAAAACAAGCCGAACTACGGTTGAGCGATGGTGCACGCCACAAGCCACGCTACTCGCTGCGTACGTTAAGCCAGGCGCTGCATATTACGCGTATTTTAATTCAGCGTGGCTATGGTACATCTCGAGCAATGTTCGAAGGTTTTGCTCAAGCTTCTGTACGCAGCTTGAAATGGAATCACGTCAATATCTCGAGAATCTCATCAAAAATACATTCGCAAAGACGATCAAGTCAAAAGAGCTTACACGCTCGCCTCCATGCCCAGGTGGTTCGAAGAAAACTAGTGAATTCATCTTAGTAAGCTCCTACTGGATTCGAAAAGGTGATTTCCATGCTCCTAGAGATGATTCACTACCAGATCCGGAGACTTCCCGGAGGAAATTTGTGCTTACGAAGTCGGTGGAAGAAAACCTGCGTCATGTGTCCCGTGCAGCATTAATCAGCAAATATCCTGTGTTGTTGCAGGGACCAACGTCTGCTGGTAAAACATCGCTAATAGGATATTTGGCTGCACGTGTCGGACAAAAGTGTGTGCGTATTAACAACCACGAGCACACGGACATTCAGGAATACCTGGGAAGCTATGTCTCGGATTCCAATGGCAAGCTTACGTTTAAGGAAGGTGTTTTGGTGGAGGCCGTTCGCAAGGGTTGGTGGATCATTCTGGATGAGTTGAATTTGGCACCTTCTGAGGTATTGGAGGCTCTTAATCGACTGTTGGATGATAATCGCGAGCTGTTTCTACCAGAAACACAAGAGACAGTAAAGCCTCATCCAAAGTTCATGCTCTTCGCTACACAAAACCCGCCTGGTCTGTACGGTGGACGAAAGGTACTTTCACGCGCGTTCCGAAATCGATTTTTGGAGATTCAAGTTGACGAAGTTGCTTCTGGCGAGCTCCAAACCATTTTGCAGGAGCGCAGCTCATTGCCTCCGTCTTATTGTGCCATTTTGATTGACATTATGAGACAACTGCAACTTGTTCGACAACAGTCATCCGTTTTTGCCGGAAAATCAGGCTTTATCACTACACGTGATTTGCTTCGATGGGCTGAACGTCGACCAGCCACGAAGCAAGCTCTAGCCGAGGAAGGATACTGTTTATTAGCTGAACGACTCCGGAAGGAGGAGGAGAAGGAAGTGGTCAAACAAGTGCTGGAGAAAAAGTGCAACGTCAAAATTGATTTGGACGGCCTGTACTACAATGGCAAACCCCGCAAATCAAATCTGCTTAATGAGAACGGTGAAATCGAACAGGAGACGGTATGGGGTACAAAGGAACAGTTTGAGCGTGTCCAAGCGAAGGTAGAGCAGGCTATTGAGGAAGCTGCCACCGGCAAATCGATCCATGGAGAGCTAAAGTCAGCAGGCAATGCAGCAGGATTAGAAAAAATTAGCGTGACCAAGTCACTACGAAGACTGTTTGCGCTTGTTGGGCGATGCTTGCAGAACGAGGAGCCTGTACTTCTCGTTGGAGAAACTGGATGTGGAAAGACTACGGTGTGTCAGTTGTACTCGCTTCTTTTCTCACAACAGCTTCACATCTTGAATTGTCATCAGCACACTGAGACTTCAGATTTCCTTGGTTGCTTAAGACCTGTGCGTGGAAAAGAGAAGACAGCTCGCGAGTTGGAAGAGGCATTGGTGGGTTTCTTTTCGATGACCGACAATCATATAACTGGGCAAGAAATCGACAATCGTGAAACTGACGCTGAGTCCACTGGAATATCCTCAATGTTGGCCAAGTTTGAGAGTATGCGGGGTTGTATTATGGACGGTGGTTCGTCACAGCTCAAGGAGCTTATTGATCGAATTGATTTGTTAAAGCGTAGATTTCAATCCATTTTCGAGTGGGCCGACGGTCCACTGGTGGAGTCTATGAAGAACGGCGACTTAATTTTGATCGATGAGGTAAATCTCGCAGAAGATGCCGTACTGGAGCGCTTAAACAGCGTACTGGAACCGTCGCGCACGTTGTTGCTCGCTGAAAAGGGTGGCGACCAAGTGGAAGAAATTGTAGCACACCCGAAGTGGCGTGTTATGGCGACCATGAACCCTGGTGGTGATTTCGGTAAGCGCGAGTTATCTCCCGCATTGCGTAACCGTTTTACAGAGATCTGGGTACCGGCAATTTCCGACTTGGATGATATTGCCACGATTATTCGAGACAGGTTGGCTGGACCTCGGCAAATAGTTTCTCCACCTCGCGCCATTCCATCACCGGCGATGGATGAGTTGGCTATGCTATGTGGCCCTATCCTAAGTTTTGTGAAGAGCTTCAACGAGGCTAACGGAAGTGTCGGTGGATGTGGTGCTGTGACTTTGCGCGACATTCTAAGTTGGATTAACTTCATCACATCCGTCGTGAAAAAGCAAGACGTTAACACGTCGGTGAAAGTAACAGCATGGACAGCGTTCGTACAGGGTGCAGCCCTGTCAATTTTGGATGGTTTAGGTCTCGGTTCTGATAAAGCACTTCACACAGCATTAAAGGCTCGAGAGGAGGCTTACAACTATTTGTTGGCGGTTGTGCCAGACGAAGACCACTTAGTCAAACAAAAGGTGATTGATTCGCTAAACGTCACAACGCTGTCTGTCGAAAGCAACATTGACCAGCTGAATACATTTGCTTCAGAGGAGACCACAGAGGGGAAATTTGGAATTAGTCCGTTCCTTATTCCTCGTGGACCCGACCCTGTGCGAAGGAAACCAGCATTCTCTCTAAAGGCGCCAACCACCATGTCAAATTTGTACCGCGTCTTGCGTGCTATGCAAGTTAGCCGCCCAATCATTTTGGAAGGCTCCCCAGGCGTCGGCAAGACCAGTTTGATTAGTGCATTGGCAGCAGCATCTGGCCACCGTCTTGTGCGCATCAATTTGTCCGAGCAGACGGACATCTCTGATCTCTTTGGTTCAGATTTACCTGCTGCATCATCGCCGGGCGATGAAGCGGTTAATAAGACTGGCGAACAGGGTGATGGCAGTAGCGGAATGTTTGAGTGGTGTGACGGCGTGTTTTTGCGTGCTCTGAAGGCTGGTGACTGGGTTTTACTTGATGAACTTAACTTAGCATCGCAATCTGTCCTGGAGGGTTTGAACTCGTGTCTGGATCACCGAGGCAGCGTCTATATCCCGGAGCTGGACCGCGAGTTTGAGTGCCCGTCGACTTTCCGCGTGTTTGCTGCCCAGAACCCGCTTCGTCAGGGTGGTGGTCGCAAGGGACTACCAAAATCTTTCTTGAACCGTTTTACTCGAGTGTTCGTTGAAACTCTGGCCGAGCAAGATCTTATCCACATCGCGAGTTCAATGTACCCCAGCTGCATTGCCCAGTAGCGGAAGCGAGCATGAGTGACTCGGTGTTAGTTGGCCAAACTTTGTTGGAGCGCATGATCGGATTTAACAAGGCAGTGCATGAAGACACCATGGTAAATTGCAGGTATGGACGTCTTGGCACGCCATGGGAATTCAACCTGCGCGACGTGTTTCGATTCTGTGATCTGGTTCAGCAACAAGCTCAGCTATCAGACAGTGCTGAGCACCAGCTCCAGGCTTTGAGCTACTATGTAAACTTTATCTACGTTGAAAGAATGCGCTCTGCTCGTGACCGGGAGTTAGTTTCTCGTCGATTCGAGGAGTTCTTTGGTGTGAAGCCGATGGATTTAAGAGCTGTTTCCATTCGGATGTCCTCAGATGTTGTAGAGATCGGCAGTGCATTGATGTTTCGGCGACAAAACATGAAAATTGGCCGTGTCGCTCCGCCACTATTTAACTTCTTGCTGAAGCCGATGGAGGCATTGGTTCACTGTGTGAACATGTCGTGGCCCGCTCTTCTTGTTGGACCACCAGCCAGCGGAAAAACTGCTTCTATCCGTTTGCTGGCTGCTCTAAGCGGTAACACTCTGCATGAACTAGGAATGAGTGCTGGAACAGACGCTACCGAGCTACTTGGATGCTTCGAACAAGTGGATGTTGGACGAAAACTGCGCAATATCAAACAGAAAATTCAAACCGTCTATGAGAAAGTGCTTCAGCAGTCGATGCTCACATCTGTATCTGATAAAGTTTCCCATAAGAAGAGGGCAGCGGTGGTAAAGAACGCAAGCCGTCTCAGTAGTACGTGGTGGGCATTAACCACACGGAAAAATACTACAACGAGAATGTATCTCCACAGAGTCACTACAGCAGCGGAAAGAAGCACAAAACGAGGAAGCTACCAAAGGGTCAATTAGATGAAGTGGTTGTCAATTTGATGAGAGATGTCATGGACATGCTTCAGAAATCAGAAGCCAAAAACGAGGCGACACTGTCGGTACTAGCTGGATTGCTGAATGAAATTGATGTCGTGGTGAAACTCAGCAAATCCACCTCAATTGCAAGTTGTTTTGAGTGGGTCGACGGCACTCTTATTCAAGCGATGGAGAAGGGTGAGTGGGTGCTACTGGACAATGTCAACTTTTGCAGCTCGTCGGTACTAGATCGCTTGAATTCGCTAATGGAGACTGGTGGTGAGATGCTGATCAACGAATGTGGCATCATCGACGGTAAACTCCGTGTGATTAAGCCTCACAAAAACTTTCGAATGTTTTTGGCGATGGATTCACAGTATGGTGAGGTTTCTCGAGCAATGCGAAACCGGTGTGTCGAGATTGCTCTCGTGGACGAGAATGCACCTCGATTAGACCTTGTCAAGATTTCTCTGGCATGTGGAATTCCAGGATTTTCTGTTTCACATGCTTTTCAAGCTGCTCATGAGCGCGTGATAAACAAACTCGGAGAAATTACGATTAGCGGGAAATATGGTCGCATTAATCGTCGACACTTGGAGAACTGGTCTTTGCTGGCATCTACTGAGCTGTCACGGGGAGTACAACCTCTTAACGCAATCGCTGAGTCTTTCCAGCGGGTATATGGTGACGGATTGCTAGACCAGTTGAATCTGAGCCAATATATGCTTGAGCTCTTCCTCGGCGCTTTCCATGCTTCACAGCAAAATTTTCAGTGTGAACGTGCGCTTCCGCTGATTGCTGCACCTTCGACATATATCTTGTGTCAGCAAAGCGAAAGCTTCGTTTTACAGCGAGACATTGCATATCTTGAGCACCTCATTCTGTCTTCAGCGAAGTCTGAAAACAGTGGCGTGAACGATGTGCAGTTGAGTGGACTAGAGCCGGAGGTAATCATCGCTAAGACTGAAGGTGCCTTTGCTACTGATGGAGAAAATAGTCCAGAGACTTGGCTGAAAAGTGTGGCTATGCGATGCAAGCATCAGGGAACCATATATTCTCAAAGGGCTCTCGAAGAAGCTCGTGATCACCTCTCATCAAAGTCGTTCTTTGGACTTGAGAAACCGAACAGTCCTCTGGCTGTGACTTTGGCACCTTTCGCACTGCGTCGAATTGTTGAGGTGGTGAGTACATGCAGCAATATCACTAACTGCGGACCAATGACAGCAGACCGTATTCTTTTCGCATTGGAGAAGATTGCTCGTGGAGCAACTAGCCATACCCAATCTCTGAAGTCGGTTGAATTGCTAGCGAATTACCTTCAGTCTATAACGACGACTGAATTGTACACGGAGATTTATCAAAAGACTGAACAAACGGTACAACGCTTGGCAAGCTTGCTGGATACCTCAGTTGACTTCCCTCCGACACCAGTGTACCTTGCAGCAAACCATGCAGCTCTAGTTCGACTACAGTCTCTTATTGCTGACCGCGTCTCAAGATCTCCATCTAGAAAGGATGAACTCGAAAGTGAATGGGAGTATATGCTTGTTACTCAACGGCAATTAGAGCTGCTGGATGGCGTAGAGTGGCTAAGATTCTGCGAGCAGGAGCAATATCGCCAAGTAGACGAGGTTTTCGCTTCATCGCACAAGAATACCAAGCGCACACGTAACAAGGGAGACATCCGTCGCATTGAAAACAGCTTGAGCAAGATGTCAGTGTTACAGCAGTCCTATGCTGTGCACAAGTATCACGCCGACCGTTCCAATGTGGATAACGAACTAACAGTCTTAGTTCACCCGCTTCTGAATACGTTTAACTCGTTCCTTGCAGCTTTCATACGAGGCTGTTCCGATTTGACGATGGAATCAGTGTTCTTCGAGGCCGTTAAGGTTCTGCTCCGAGACCGATTTGAGTTTTCGATCCAACTGCGTGTGCAAGTGTTCGAGTGGACGCACTTCCTTATCCACTGGCAGTGGCTGAAGAAGTCTATACTGCGCCTCACGAAGCTTATTGAACAACACTCAGCTAAGTCACATACGTGGAGCACTCACTGGGACGACGTGCTGGATATGTCCCAACGCATGCAGGAAACAATCGAACAGCTCATTGGCTGTGGGGCTAGGAAGAATGTACTCTGGAAAAAGGGAGGTCACTCGTTACTTCCCAGCAATGCAGATCTTTGGAAGGCTGAGTATTTGCTGAACCGTCTGTCCAAAACATTTATGCAAGTCAATTCGACGTCGTTTTCGGCTCTATCTATTGGCGCTTCTGGGGGACCTGTGGATGGCAGGGTGGATGTGTTGGCACTGTTATTTGGTGGCGTTGCTTCGATGGAAGCTGCGATGAAAAGCGGCAAGCTCGATGTATCCTCGCTGTTTTACGTGGATATCGATGCTAGGAAGGAGGTCTTGTACGCGCTCTGTGCATTTTCGTACCTTGCTCAAGAGCAAGCACGTGGAAAAAGTGGAAATACATCAGCCACGAGACAGCCACATGCGCTTATGGCTGAAGAGTTGCTCAAACTTCCAAGCGTGCTTCTGAAGAAACTACAGGAAAGGCAATCTGAAATGACAGAACTTATCTCGAAGAAGACGTTATACTTAAGCGAGATTGAGGACAACGCCGACAGCCACGTGGACTTACTGAGTGAAGAGGATAGTCGGATCGGCAAGGATGCACCCATTCTTCTATTCGACATGAATGAGAGTGCACAATTGATGGAACGTATGATAACCTTCCAACTAAGTCCACTACTGGAACATGCTCTTGCTCGCCAAGAACTTCAGGCAATCACTGAACTTGTGCGTGTGGTGAACATGCATCGACTGTGCATGAATAATTTGTCCCGATCGCGATATGCTGAGGTGGTAAAGGCTACTGCTGGTGTCCTGAAATTACTGGAAGGAATTATTGAAGAATTATTGCACCTTGGGCTTCGCGATCCTGCCTGCTTTTATGCATACCAGGACATTGTGTGGTGCGGACACAAAATTGTTGCTGTTGAGTTTTCAAGCAAGGAGCATGATGACCAGACTGCCGAGCTTGAGAGGTTTGTGTCTGTGGCTCAATCACACCTGAATGGCGTGTTGTTTGGGTTCCACCAGTTTTTGCGTTGCAACAGCTTTAACCAAGTGGATCTTATTTCGCTCGAGATTTTTGACATTAGAAGGAAGTTGCGCAAGACTAAAAAATGCCTCCGTGCTGTGAGTACTGATGTAGCAGACCACGCTTGTGTGATCGCGGGCTACCCCCGTTTGTTCCAAGCCGTCCAAAGTGCAGTTGTTCTGAAAAGCATCGCAGAGGTGGATTTGGAAGAATCTATGTGCCCAACCAGCGAGGCTCAGATGCGAGTTGCTCGATTGGAAAAAATCAAGAGTCACTATGCTACAGAGCAGGTTCAGGCAGGAAAGATGATGGCGAGCACTAGCATTTCGTATGTGAGAGAACTTTTTGTTACCACTGTGATTGCTTTCGAGTTGACTTTCGGGGAGGATTCTGTGGGTGAGCAGTGGAAGGAGATTCAGTCACTCCTTCTTCAGTTTACGGATAGCCCTCAAACTTTTGATTCCAAAGCTCAATCAGCATTGTTGAAGGCTTTACAAATGTCCAGTGACAGCACGTTTTCGGCGTTGGTGGGTACTTTTGTGGCTCCATTGATGACATATTTGGCCACAGTGGAAAAGGGATTACAGAGTGGAATGCCTTGCGCGCTTGGCGAGACGATGGTTATGCTGGGATTGTGGCGCTTCGCTCTGCTGCTCCCGTCCTCACCGGTGGACCCTGCTACGAAGCCATTAGTCAAGAAAGAGAACTTATTAAATCGCTTGGCGATGCTCACCATGCAGGATACAGCACATTCTTCGATTCACCGGCTCAATCCTTCGCCCACTTCATCACCGGAATCTGTGGGAAACACTGTTAAGTCGTTGAATGAAGTATATTGCGAAGTGATTGAAGTGTCCGCTCATGCTATCCAACGATACCAGCCGAGCAAGTCACGCAGTGATGGTGATATCATCAATCCAACTGAGTTTGCAATGCAATCTGTGCCTACCACTGTATTTGGAGAACTCTTCCGCGATCTCCTGCGGTTCAACACTACGGTGATGGCAGCAGAAAAGATGTCGGCGTTGCTCTCTACTGTTCGATCGTCGAAGTCGTCTCAGCAGCGGAAGCGCGAGCTCTTGCGTGAACTGGAAATGTTCCAGCAGACGTCGGAAAGTTTCCTTGCCCAACTGTCAAAGAAATTTGGTGAGTGCTTTCGAGATATTTTGGAGCCTGTTGCAGCGGCAATTTACTGCGTGAAAGAGGGAGTTGCACTGGTGACGTGGTCGCTTTATCAAAATCTGAAGGAAACTTCGCTGAAGGAGCAACAGAAGGAAACATTGGCTCTCTCTCTTGTGCAGTTCCCGTCGACCATGAACGTGAACAAAATAGATCAATCTTGGCGTGGAATTCAATTAATGCTGCAAACGGTGGGGACGCCTACAACATCAATTTTGTTCGGCGCTGGTGTATCGAACAAGCGCAAGGTGGAGGTGGCTCTCCTGGACGTGGCACTAGCAAAAATGGAGTTTATTTTTCGCGAAACGCTGACAACCTCGCGAACAAACCGTTCCTTAGACTCCACAGTGGTAGACACTGCCCTCGTAAGCAGCAAAACCCTGTTTGATTTGTTTTTGGCCAAATGGCAAGAACAGAAAGAGCGCGAAGAGAAGAAGCGAAAGGAGGAGGAAGAATTGTTTAAATACAAGGTGCGCCAGCTAGACATAGAAACAGAAGAAGAACTCCTAGAGAAGGAGTACCGCGAGCAATTCCCAGACTACAGCGCTCGAGACTTCCAAGCCTTTTTAAGTTCTGAGCAAACGACTGCGAGTTCTACGGAGAGATCGAGTGTGTCGACGGCGGTGGACATGGATATGCTGATTACAGACAGAATCTTGCAGCGTTTGTGTGAAACTCATGTGAAGCTGTACGCAGAGACTGCGAACTCTGAAATTGCAGTTACCCAGGATGAAATCGTTAGCACATTTTCGCGCGCTTTTTCTCTTGCGGTAAAGTTGCGCGGGTCGTTGAATGCGACGGCTTCTACCGCTATTGAAAGTGCTGTAGCATCTTCAGGAGTCCTGGCTTCCTCATTGGTTCAAGCCCGCCTTGGTGGAAGTGTGGGAATGAAGAAGGGTGCTGTGCCGTCGTTTCAGGCTCTAAACAGTGATTACATACGTGGAATCGACTTCCATCGCGACCCGCTGGTCAAGGAAGTTGTCCTAGTTGCAGAGCCTTTGCAGCGATTGATGGTGAAGGTTCAGTCGCTATTAGCTCAGTGGCCTGACCATGCGATCCTACAGCAAATCGTTCTCATCGCTGACCGCATCCGTAACTTTGAGATCAGCTCTCCGCTGGTACGGACGCTGACTGGTGTGGAGCTCCTGTTGCGCAAGGCACAGGAATGGGAAATGTATGCAGCACGGGCATACTCTATAAGCGATGAGCTTAGTGCTCTTTCAGCCTTAGTGACACGGTGGAGAAAGCTTGAGCTGTATTCATGGCCCCACTTACTCTACGTGAAGGAAAAACAACACCGTTTCACAGCCCAGAAGACGTGGATGAATATGTACTCGCTGCTCACGGCGCAATTTGAATCGGATGCTATGCTTGATGGTGTTGAGATGAGCTGTGCGAGTTCTCCAAATCTGAAATGGCTTCACCTAAACCACTTATCAAAGTGGCTCTTCACACCATTAAGTGAGAACAAGTCTGATGCTGCGGCACTAAATGATGCAGCACGAGAAAGTTTGGACAAACAACGTGAGTTCATGACCAGACTATTTGAGACTTGGATGCCTACATTCGTTCTTGCCCTATTGGTCAATA